>JAIPRK010000771.1:0-137028 GCA_025469195.1 Chaitophorus viminalis | reverse complement strand
TAATTACAAAATTTAGCTGTGTGATTTCAAAGAAAATGAGATATTTATTTTATATTTTAATATTTTCATATTATGCTATTTTTAATTTGTATTAATTTATGTTATTATTAATCCCAAGTGTCATAAATGTATGATTACATATTTCTGGGAGTATAATTGTGATAGGTTATAGTATACAATATAAATATGAAACTTATAACTACGTATATATAGCCATATAAGGGGAGGGGCAAGGCCCTACGTTTAATTATCAATCGTATTTAAGCGTATACTCATTAAAAAAATTACGATTACATCACTATATACTCGTATAAATATATATATAATATATATATATATATGTTTTTAGTTTTAAATTTTAAATTATTTTGTTTAATATCATACGGCGTTCATGGTGCATAGTTTTATACAAATGAATTTATGTATATTAAACAAAACATATGACAATAGTAACACGACTTTAAAACTAAATTATTTACGGGTTACTTACTACTAATACTACTATAAGATAAATGTGTGATATTTCAGATTTAACTAATCAATGTCAATTCCATTAATACGTCTGGAGAATTTCGATGAAGTAGCAACCGACAATAATAATCTAGAAATATGTATTATATAACTCCGAGAAAATAATAATATTGTATTTTGGGTTGGATAAACTACCTAAGTAGACAGTATCAGTATTTAGTTACTAATATTAAATTTATACGTATTTATAATATGTATCAGTATTAACAGTTAAAATGTATAAGCTTATTACTATTATGCTGTAAATGTGGTAATATTTTAAGTTTTCATATCTCATAAATAATAATAAGAGGGTAGTATTTGGAATTTGTTTAAGTAGGTACCTGTTTAGGTTCTTTACAGATTAATTGGCAATTGGCATGATTCAACGAAAAATTATACCACAAATGTGAACATAGTAGCATTTTAAAATTGATATGGACTATTTTCGTTTTCAGAACATAATTGAACTTGGTCATAAGAACCTATCTATTATTAACGGATATATATATATATATATATATTACTATCTTCTTACTTGATAAAAACATTTTTTGGAAACATTACTGTCTACTACTACTTTTTTACAGTTAGAAAAAAAAAGATAACACATAAAAAGTGTTATTTATAGTGTTAGATGTAAGTAGATACTTATTAAGTACTAATTTAATAATAAATGTTTAATTATATTGGTGAATGTTAATTTATTACGTTTAAATACGTAATGAATACTTTTTAAGGTATCCGCTGGTAGAGGGTAATTTAGTATAGACATATAGCATTATAGCAGACAGCAGTAGCGAAACCAATGGGGGGGGTGCATTCCCCCTTGATTTTTTTTTTTTTTTTGACATAATATTAGGAAATGCATGATAGCAGATAAAGTAAAATAAATTATCATTTATCTTTATCAAAAACTAAAATAATGGTTTATATTAATCAATATTATTATTTATTATGATATCAATTTAGTATTTAGAGCTATATTTTATAAAGTTAAATCTAAATGTGAGGCTTTAAATATTGAAATTTCTTTGTATTAATTTTTTCAGAAAATCATGTTAGTAGCGAGTCCAAAATTCAGTCGAGCAATTGGAAAATATTTTAACAATGTTTATCAAACAAATGTAAATATTGATTTTAAAAGAAAATATAGATTTTAAACTAAAACTTGTTAACTCATTTTGAAAGTTTAAACAGGTACATGTAGTTGTAATTTATATTTATTATTTCAGATTGAATTAATTTAATTACAATTTTTAAACTTCCAAACAATGTATTATTGTTTCTTTTAAAAATCGTTCAAAAATGTAATACAAATACTACAATGAACATTAAATATAAATATTAGGTATGAATTATTGTTGAAATAAAAAATTCTACTATAGTCCAAATTTAGTTTTTATGTTTTAACAAGATTTATTTAATAACGAGCAATTATATTTCAGTTCTGATCAAACAAATATAAATTACCCATAATTTTACGCACAATTAGAGAAAAGTCGAAGTATACTCGACTGTAAGACTGTCAACCTCCCATACGAAATTCGTAATTATATTTTTGCTCAACATTTATTATGCAATTTGTACGAGTTTTCCATCTAGTATAAATAAGAAAAACAACGGACCTAAAACTGTTCCATGAGCTAACACTTTTTATCTATTCCTTTAATTAGGATGACTAGAAGCTAAACGTAGGTAGATATAAAATTTAATAACTAAACTAGGTAATACATATGCAAATAATATTTTATTATACATAATTCTAAATCTATTGCCACCGTCCATTGTATCAATTTATCTTCATAATCAATGGCGGAGTTTGGATGTTTAAATTTTGATTTTTTCATATGTGTTAAATTTATAAATTATAAATATACATGATAACAAATAAAATAAAATAAATTATTATTTATCTTTATCAAAAACCAAAATAATGACTTATTATAATCAATATTGTTATTTTATTATATAAATTTAGAGCTATATTTTATGAAGTTAAATCTAAATGTGAAGCTTTAAATATTGAAATTGCTGTGCCTCGTAGAAAAAATGATCAAAAATATCGTAGTATAAAAGCAAATTCTTCAAAAAATTATGTACTCTAAGATTATTTTATAATATAAAATAATATACTAATATAATATTATAATATTATAATATTATAATTATTTAAATGAAATTAATGAACAATTTTTACAATACACGTGTATGTTTAAAAATTTTACAAGTTTCCTACCTTCGTTAAATAGAAAATTTGAAGAAGAGAAAATAAAACAATTCATTAAAATAATGAAATGCACTAAGATAATTTGAATTGTAGTTAATTAGCTTTAGTTGGAGAAATAAAAACTTGGCAACAAAAATTTGTGAAGGCAAGGTACAAGTTTTTCCAAAAAATGCCCGTAACGCTTTCACAGAATGTAATGAGTAGAGCTCAAATATTAATTCCCTAAAAAATAATTTTTTTAGTTAATTTTTAAAAACAAAGTGTTAGTTTAATAATATATTCTGTTAAATATGCAATATGTGAAGTACATCTGCAATACCTACCTTTTACGTAATACGCAACATGACTAATAGCGTCCGACAATCGACCACAGGTCGATGCCTGTACCACAAATGTAATATTATCGCTATCGATAAGAAAATACTTCGATAAAAGGTGTTTAGTTGTATGCATTCAAATTGGCTAATTGGATGGTGTGACATAAAGATAAATTTCAGTCTTGTCTAATTTAAAACCAGATTACGTAATGTTAAGACTTAAGTTATAAATGAAAATAATTTTTATTACGTAGTACTACGGGAAATACGTCAAAAATGTCCTAAAAAATTAAAAACGTGAAAAAAATATCCAAAAAACTATAAAATCCGCTATAATGCAACAAAATTTCAAAAGAATCTTATAGTTTACGCACTTTAAACACATTTGTAGCTTGAAGCATCAAGTAAGACATTCCAAAAAAGATATAAATGCATTGAAATTCGAGCTCTAGTAATGAAATAATTTTTCCATTGACTTTTAAATTGCTCCAAATTTTAGCCAACCTCCCTGTTACTACTGCTAATAGTGAAAGGTAGAATATAATATTTGCGGTACACAACTAGTGAAGATAGAATAAATGGCTTAGCAGTTTTGAATATACATAGGAAAATAATAATACAACCGGAAGACGTTTTGAATAAATTAAAAGTAAAATATTGTAAGACTTTAATTCATACTTAACTGATAACTCCCCTTCCCATTACATAATCCTAGCTACGTGACTGGCAGACAGTAAAAATTAAGTAATGAAAATGTTGATGAACACCTACGTAATACATGTAATGGTAATACCTGTGTAATGAACGAGGACAAAACCTAATGTCACGGAAAATATAACTGTGACCTGTGACTATTGACTAAAGATGTTTTTCAAAAGTTCTACGAAAAAAACATTTGATTTAAACATTAATCAAACAACAAAAATCTTAATATTATTGTAAATTATTTCTGAAAACTGAATTATTAAAAAACAATATATTGTATGAGTTATTACATTTATCAGACTGAACACTGAAGAAATATGATTAAATATCATTAATTTTTGAACAGGAAGTTGAGCTACAGAAACACTCAAATGCAGGATACCTAATGTCCATACATTCAAATTTTAAGTCCTTTCATTTGTTCGGATTTTATAATAAATCGTAATAATCTTTTATAGTCGGAAAATTGATCGGTGCTTACGGAAAATTTGGTATTTTTGAAATACTCATCAGTCAACCGCGGGCGCATAAATGTTATCAATGATATTATTAATGTCTCGTCGGTAGGAAAATGTTGGCCGATATTGTATGAGTGATATAAATATGATATTCCATAGGAAAATGACCAACCAAAATCGTCAACTCCACCGAAGCGCTATCACATGGATGAGTATGGCCGCTTTGGAAATTTAACCGATCGCCGGAGTGTTACAATATTATCTACACTGCGGTGTTTTGAGGTGTAAATAACACTGTTGTGTACACAGGCCGTACAAATAATGATTAAATATTGCGCAGCGGCAGCAGGGGTTCGGGTACCGCGCTCAACCGGCCGGCGGAGCATGAGAATATTGTCGAGTGTCGGGGCCGCGACACGACGACGACGGCGGCGGCGGCGGTAAATGATGATAAAAATTATAAATATTATTTCGCGTAACCATCGACGAGACGCACGGCCGAGGGCTCATGCTAATGTATTATTATAATATAATCGTGGTTTCAGCGACGCGAACGACGAGGCCAACAGCAACAGCGGCAGCGCAACAAACCGGAATCGCCTCGGCGGCGGCGGCAGCGGTGCACGGAATTTCCGTTGTCATTGTACGCAACTATTATTACTATTATTATTGTCATTGTTGACTGTTGTTGTGTTCGTCTCCGTCTCGATGGACCGGACGTGTTGAGCGCGAGCGAGTTACCTCCACGCGTGATACCGCGTCGTTTTCGCCTCCACGCGGCCGCCGCCGAGTTATGTGCCGTCAAAATGGCCGATGCGCGCCGCCGCCGTAGCCGTGTTTTTATTTATTTACCCTCCCGCCGCGGACCGTCTGCGTTTTTATCGTGTGCGCGCGCGCGCCCCCCTCCCACTCACCTATCCATCACCGATCCCGTTCCCGTGTATACGTGTGCGCGTTCAGTGTAGATGTCCTGTGTTCGTGTGCGTGCGTGTGTGTGTTCGCCAGAAATATTATTATTATTATTACTATTATTATTATTACTATTATTATTATTATTATTATTATTATTATTATTATTATTATTATTATTATTATTATTATTATTATTATTATTGCTATTACTACGTTACAACATTTTTTTTTATTTCCAACAATCTGTGAACAATCGTCGTTCTTCGGCAGAGCCAGCAGCACCACCGTACGAGCGAGTACTGAGGCACAGACGTCTCAGCACCATCACACATCGGCATTCGGTTTTGTAAGCGCACCACGCCGTACCGTACACAGCCGCGTTTCGCGTCCGCCGTGTGCGCCGCCACCGCCGCCGTCACCGACATCCATCCGCGTTTCGAAGCCAGCCGCCAACCACGGCGGTCGACCGTGGCCACACGCGTTTTGTTCGCCGCCAGCCGTCGTTGTCGCGGTCCCGGTTTTCGCGCCAGCCGTTGGCCTTGAGGTTACCGGAGGGACCGTTCGTACTTCGCGTCCCGATGCGGACCATGGCACGTTGACGCACGCCGCCGCCGCCGTCGTCTTGTCCCGGGTCGACTGGATCGCCTTTTACGTTTCCAAATGTTCATGGTTATGTCGTGACCGTTTTCAGTTCGCCGTGTGGACCATGCCACGGGAAGCGCACCGACACCGATCGGACGACACTGGTGGAGGCGATGAGAATGGCCGAAACAAACTCAGAACCGTGCCATAACGTTTGACTTTGTTTCATTTCTAGACAACACTGCGTTCGTCCAACGTCTAGGTGAGTCGTGCTCATTCAATAATATAATATATCGAATAACTCAAACACACCTGTCACTTGTAAACGTTATGCATATTTTCTATATTTATCAGCCGCTAATTCACAATTTACAATTTACAATTGTTTCATCTTCAATGCCTGACACGCATAATATGTGTCCCAAACTAAATTTACATCTATACCTTGTACCTAATATTTTTTTTCATATTGAAAAATATGCTAAATATACATAGGTACCTGTATAAATATATATCAATATATAATAATTTTATGCTTATTGTTTTCTTTTAACTAAATAATATTAATGAATACCTAATGTGGCTGTATAATATTAATAGATAATTAATTATTTATAGTATTCATACTAAACAAGTAGGTACTAAGTGTATTACTGACAAATGCTTAAAATATTTCATACTGAGACCTGAGACCTTAATATTATACACCCAGTTAATAAGTAAATATTTTAATTAGTATATGAGAATAATTAAAATAAATTTTTGATTTCTTAAGAATCATTCAATTTAGAATCTATATATTTATTTCATTTTATGAGCTTAATAATATTTTCTCTGAAGAGTTTTTTCAAATTAGATTTAAAATTAAATGAGTGTTGTCTGGTTAATTCTATTAAGGTTAGATATTGTTTTTATAAAATATTTGCTTTTTTACTCTTTGTAAATTTAATATTTGCAATCCAAATAAAGTAAATCCATTTTTATCAAAATGTTGAAATTAGGTTTTTTTTGAAATATCCTGCACTTTCAACAGAATATTATAAAAAAAAAATCCCTAGTTAAATTTTAAATTTCATTAAATGTAGATAGGTCTAAATAAGTGATTATTACCTAACTTACTTATTGTAAAATAATATTGTTTATAATATAAAATAAATTTATCTTTTGCTATTTTGAATTTTATTATTTCCTTTAATGGTTTTAATTGGATCTACATTTTTGTAAATACTACTTACATGTTATAATATTTGATATATCCATATTTAAAGAATATCTTACAACTACTGTTTTCATCAATTTTGATCAACTGATAACATAATATTTAATCATTTATTATAATATATATGTATTAAGAAAATTGATAATAAGACTATATCTTATTATATATATATATATATATTACTATATCTTATCTGTTTATACATTTATCAAAAACAACAGTTAAAAAAATTAATATATAATATGGTTCTTAACATTTTACCTGCTAAACCAATATTTCTCAACCACTGTTGCATTACATAGTGACATGTACCGCCATTAGTTCAAATGGAGTAATTGACACAACATGTTTACACATTTTTATACACTATGTACAAATTTGATATAGAAAAATACTTCTATGTTATATTGTTTAAAAATAATTAATTTTAAAATTCTGATTAAATATTTTAATATAACTATTATTTAATCTAATTAATTTTATTATGTTTATTGTAAATAATAAGGAATCATAGTTCATATGAACATACTAGAGTATACAATTTTTGTTTTTCATTTCCTTTAATTTTTTGGTGTCTCATATATGTATGAAATATTTAAATAGTATGACACCATTATACGGAGGTTGAGAAAAACTGCAATTAACTGTAAAATCTAAGTAATATTTCACTTTAATTTTGTAAATAAGATGTAATTGTAATAATTTCATGCCTTTTCATACATCTTATTTATTAGTGATAAGTTTTATATTTATATAGGCAATTTTTCAATTTTTATAAAAATAATTTTTCATATTATTCAAAACATAAATAATGTAGGTACGAAGTAATTATATATTTTGTTTTTCTTTACATACTTCTATAATTTCTAACCATCGTATTGTAAACTAGGTGTAATTTTATTATTTTTACCAATTTTCTAAAATATAGGTACCCAATTTATATTTATAATTTTAAAATTTTGATTGAATGCTAAAACTACCATTTTGTAGTTTTACAATATCAATGTACGTTATAATTATTTATTAAAATATACATATTAAATTACTATTATCGAATGCTAAAACTACCTAATAATAGTAAGGTAATATATTTATTAATGTCTAGTATGTAGATCTTAGCAAGGAAATCTATTATTATCTATTACATTTCAAATAAAGGAAAATAATAATATTGAACTGTATCTCCCTCATAAAAATATACATATAATTTAGTGGCTTAAATGCAAGTCTTGTGAATAAATTCATTAGTATTCAAAATTCAATAATATTTTATAAAGATTAAAAGTTTAAATTACAATCTGTTATAAATAGCTGCTTATCTTCATAAAAATTAATATTTTCGTATTAATTTATTAAAAGTTGTTTTTGATTTTTGTTAAGCATTTGTTATTAGAACAATTAGCAAGTTTATATTAAGACTATGCAATTTTAATAAAAACCAAACAATTCTGTTTGAAATCAAGAAATCAATTTCTGTGGCATCTGCTATTTGAGTTACTATAACTTCTTGACAAAACCTTTATTTATTAGTTCCTGCATCTTCCTTAATCTTTGGTAATTTATATTAAATTTGTTTAATAGTTGCCTGTATCAAAATTTAAATTTTTATAATTAAATATACTGGTGTTTGAAATCTTTGATTTTTATGAGTTACTTATACAGTTTGTTTTATTTTTTAATTAATTAAATTATTATTTACATTTTTTTTAACAGCTCTCCTCAAACAAAAAGCTATTATCACATTAGCTTACGCGTGTGATGATCAAAGAGAAGCAGTGCATAGAAAATAATACTTCATCTAGTAACGAAGGGGGGGACCCTGGTGCTTGTGATGATAACCAAATGATCAAAACACCTGATAATAATAGTGGTGATCTTCATCACGATTTTGACAGCATTATTAAAACTGAAACTGATATGACAGCTTTAATAGATAATACTGGTGGGGATGTAGCAGACAATAAAAATGGTGTTGGAGGTGGAAGTACTGGTAGTAATGCATCACCAGGATCTTCAAACACTGACCAGAAACAACAACTAATGTCAAATGATATTTGTCTTAGTCAAAGTATGTTAAGAATATATTTTATTTTTATATTTTGTTATAATATTTATTTGGTTTATTACCTAGTTAAACATGAAGATTCCGGTAATAGTAGTGGCATTAAAATAGAAGATAACAATACAACCAGTACAACCACAACTACAGTAGAGTCTGATTTTGGTAAGGTTTAATTTATAAATTAATTTTCAGATTTTAAGTTTAACATTTTTATTTTAGAATCCTGTGATCGAGTTGTGTTATCTTCGATGAGCAGTGGTAGTGGAGGACCAACAGATTTAATTGATGGTTCTGGTGGTGTACAACCATTAATGAGTAATGTCTTGGGTGGTAACGCTACGGGTAATAAACAATCAAATTCAACTGGCGGTAACATGGATGCTCAACAACAACAGTACATGCAACAACAAAGTCAAATTTTTGTATTTTCAACCAGTTTAGCAAACAAGTCAGCTGAATCAGTATTGGCTGGTCAATATCCTACAATTATAGCTTATCATTGTGCTCAACCACGAACAAAAAAATTTTTAGAAGTATAAAATTGCAGATTTATTTGTGTATATTAATATTAAAATATAATCGAATACTTAATTTATTTTTATTAGAAACATCCATTAAAAGTTAACCAGTTTAATAGACAAAATCCTGGGCAGTGGATGAATAATGTTGTTGCATCCCAACAGCAATTAAAACATCAACAGCAACTTAATAAAGGCATGGCACCTCATGGTGGACAACCAAAATATGGTGGCGGTACACCTTATTCAAGAGCGATGAAAAACAGCAACAGTCCATCAGCTGCATCAATGGATAATTCAATCATGCAGCAACAACCTGGAGCTAGAATGCCTATGTGGAATCATCATCAGGTATAATGATTATTACTGAATTATTTTTTATTTTTTAATTATATTATAGTTGCAACATGCAAACATGTCTTAATAAACTATTCAACTTTTTAAGTATCAATGTTGATTTATTTCAATTTTATAATTTAATAAGTCCTTTTTATTTTTAACAAAAGTATAATATTTAGTATTTATTATTCTTATGTGATATTGTAGAATAATAAATAATCTTAATTTTTTTAACTAATGAAACATCATAAATATATAATTAACTATCTATGTGAACTATATTAATTATATTAACAACTTAATGATATTATAGTTATTATAATATATATTATTACAATTTATTACCCTAAATGTCAGATCTTTTGTATAAGTATACGAAAGATCTAAAATGTATTAGGTGTACTATAATATGTTACTACTATGTATTAGGTGTAATAAGTACTTATTTGTTTTTTATAATTTCAATTTTCTTTATCATATAAAATAATTAAATTTTTATTTAGGGAAATCATATGAATGATTCAGCATCTCAGCAGTTACAACATCCATCAAATCATAATATGATGGGATCAATGTGTGGGCCTGGTATGGGTATGCCAAATCACGGTGGTAACAGTGGGCCTATGGGCCCAGGAATGCTAATGAACAGCAATAACAATCCAAATTCACCTATGATGAGTGGTCCAGGTTCTATGATGAATCAACAAGGTATTATTAAAGAATTTCTCGCTTTGATATTTTTAATAATTTCGATTTCTTCATTAGGGAACCTATGTTCTATGGGACCTGGTAGTGGTAGTGGGATGCCCATGAATGGTATGGATTTAGATTTAATGGATCATCACCATCCGCATCATCAACAACACCACCCAAATCCACATCATCCGTCTAACATGATGGATGGAGGTCATAGACCAATGATGGGTGGTGGTCCACATCATCCTCATCATCCACCTCCACATCATCCATCTGGTGCCCTCCATCACCGAGGATCTGTAGGAATGGGCGGTGGACCTCCGCATCATCATGGTATGCCTGATATGATGACCATGACTGGTGGTCCTAACAAATGTCAACCCTCTACAATGGATAGTCTTATGTCCTCCTCAGGTGGTCCACCTGTTTCTTCAGGTTCAGGTGATGCTCCTGGAGGTCACAATTCATTAGCTGCTATGATTCCATCCTTGGCTGATTTTGATGATCCTATTGGAGGTGGAAATTCATCTCTAGGAGCAGCGGCTGCAGCAGCAGCAGCACATCATTCATTAGCTGGTTAGTTATTATTGAAATATACAAAAATTGGGTTTTCTATGAACCATTAATGTGTAATTTAGCTTTATTTAGGTAAATTAGTTTCTAATTATTGAAGTTTAATTTAAACTTTAAGTGAACAGCATCCATTTTAATATTTAAGACATAATTCTAAACATAAGTTTCTCGTTCTTTAAATATTCAGTCAAGTTTAAAAATTCCTTTTAATTTTTATATTAATATTCTAGGTGTTGATTTAATGATTATTTGCACTATAAATAAATAGTATTTTTTTTACAACAAAAACACGTCAAGGTAACCCATGACGTAGAACAAAAGGAAATAGTGTAGGGACCTTCTAGTTTAATACATCAAAATAATTAATATAAGTGGTACCACTGGATAGTCACTAGTCTACCAATTCAAATTTAAACACTTATTGTATTTATTGATTATTAAACCTACTTAATATTTAAAAATTACATAATTAATTGTAGATTCCCTCTTAATTAATAATAATAATGAAAATAAAATATGTTTAATGTTAATTTATATCATATATTATCCAATATATTCATTTAATTATTTAATATATTCTTTTGTTTTGTTTTTAGGTGTACAAGTACCTGATGAAAATTTGACTCCACAGCAAAGACAGCACCGTGAAGAACAACAAGCTACTTTACGTAAGCTTCAACAAATGTTATTTCCTGAAAATTCTAGTGGTGGTAGAGGACCTCAACAGCAACCTCCACCAGCTACATCTTCCTCCTCTGTTGGTGGAGGTCCATTAGACAGCTGCAGTGGAAGTGGTGGTATGGATGATTTGATGCCTTCTATGGATGATGATTTGGATGTAGATGCTGTTGTAACTGCTGCAGCAGCAACAAATTCTACTGCTGATCTGTTATTGCCTCCTAAAACACCAACTTCATGTTCATCTGATTGGCAAAAATCAATGTTTGGTAATGAAGATGACAAAAAGAAAGATGGAATACGTTGTGGTCCACCGCCTTCTTACCACCAAACAGTAGCTCGGTCTGCTAGTGTACCTATTGTTTCTGTACCAAGCCGTAGCCCTAATTCTCCATTAGCTGGCAATGGCACAGGAGTCACGAACAGCAACTTATCATTGCCTTCTCCTCGTACATGTTCAGCACTTAACTCCCCAGCTGGAGGACGTCCTTCATCAAATATGAGCCCTACTGCCGTACGATCTCCAGGTGGTAGTGGATCAAGATTACAATCGAGTAATCCAGGTACACCTGTACACATGTCGCCTGGTAGTGGTACTGGCCACAATTCCTGTTCATCTATGAAACAAAAAGGGCCCATGTCCAATGAATTTTCTCCTTCATCTAATATTGCCACTCCAGGTCAGCCTGGTGGTGGTGGTCAACAATCTCCAGGTATGTGTTTTCAACATTATTGGTTTTAATTTGTTATTATTAATAATTAATATCCGTCTTTTTAGATGGCTTATTCTGTCACAGTAATAAACAGCTATCAAAAAGAGGAGATGAACCTAATTTGATGCCTGTTCCTTCTCCTCAACATATTCAGTACTTAAATACTTTTGATGGGCAAGAACTTACCATCCAAAAACAACCAAATACTGGTTTAAAAGATTCCTCGTCTTCCACAACTACAACTACTTCTACAATGTCCCCATCGTAAGTGAATCCAGTTTGGCTATATTCTTATTTTTATACGTAAAAATTGATTATTATTTGTATTTTAAACTACATGTATTTAATTCTTTGTATTTTCGAATATGTGAATAATTTATTTTTTCTATTACATTTAACATAATAATAACTCAAATTCTTACTATAGTATTAAATACTTGGAAATTATATTGTAGTCACTATCAGTTTGAAACCGAAGGTTGTTTCTTTTATACAGTATCCCAATTTATATATAATAACATAAACAATCTTCATTGTTTTTTAACCATTAATTTGATACTTAATATTTTAATAAAATAAACAAAAAGTATAAAAATAAAAATGTTTAATAAATCAGAACTAATTTGGGTTAAATTTTATTGTTTTTATTATAATTAATGGTAGGGAATGAAAAAATAATTAATGATACTTTTTGTTTAAACTTAATATATGATATTAAATATATTTTTGATTTTTTGAGTATGGGTAAATTTTATTACATTAATTATTTATAACCAGAAGAAATATGAGCTAATTATTAATTATAATTTTGTTTAGAATAAAAAATTACCAATACCTTTTGGGCTATGTATATTTACTTTAAATCATTCTCTAAACTTAAGTATCAAATTTTATATGTATATTATTGTTTATTATCCTTTTTTAGCAATTATGTATTTAATTTAAAAACACATTTCAATTTTCATATTTTAATTTGTAACCAATGATTGTTACAATTACTTTAGTTTAACAGTTAAAATAAATACATTTAATTTTCACTGAACATAGTATAATCTCTATTAAAAAATTTTTTAGTTTATATAGTGGTTTTAGTTTATTGATTATTTATATTTTATCAAAAATATTTTTATTGTTATCATCCAACAAGTAACCTAACAATCAAGATATATTCTAATATTTTTATGTGTTTTATATTATTCATTTTTAAATTTATATTATTATTTTACTGTTTTAGAATACCTACATCTCAAAATAATATGGACATGATAATGACTGATTCAAATATTAAATCTTCACAAGCTAATACACCTTCCAACCACCATTCACCATCATCCATGGACATGCCAATTGGAAGCAATCGTTATCCTGGTACTCCAAGTGATTTTGCATCACCTAGTCCATCAGCTATGGAAAGTAATAATGGTCCATCTAATAAACAAAATAATATGCAGCAAATGAGGAACGGAGGTTATACATGCCCACCTAGTCCACAACAGCAAATTATGAATGAATCAAGATATCCTGGGAATTATGGAAGTGGCCCACCACAACATAAATCTGGTGGAATGATGGTAGATCCTAAGGATTCCCCTTTAGGATTTCCATCACGACTGGGTCCTGGAGATATGCCCTTAAATCCATCTGCTGCTGCTGCAGCAGCAGCTGCAGCTGGCTTACAAACATCCCAACAACAACCAATGAAACACTTTGATCCCATATCATCTTTAGCTCAGATGAATCAACAGCTAGCTAACAATGTGGCTGGGGGAGCATCATCTCCAATTGTGAATCATGGTGGAGGTCCTCCATTGCATCATCCTGGTGGTCCCAGTCATCACCATCCTGGTGGAATGATGTCACCTTTCGGTGGTGGAGGTGGTCCACCCATTCATATGATGGGTGGCAATAACGATCCCATGTGTGGTCCTATGGGAATGGTTGGTAGTGGAATGCACGATAGTGGCATGGGGGGACCTCCTGGTAGTGGTGGTCGTATGATGTATGGGCCAGGTCCTGGATTAGGCCAAGGGCCACCACCACCAGGATCAAATGGAAATGGAATGTCTATGGGACCAGGAGGCGGTATGGCAATGGGAATGCCTCCAATAGGAGGTGGTAGAAATGGTGGTATGATGATGAACACTTGTGTTAGTGGTGGCCCATTGTCTCCAAAGTCTTCATCAATGATGCAACAACAACAGTATCAACAGCAACAACAACAAAGACTAATGCCTAGAATACCAGCTGGAGGTGGTCCCGGAGTACCTTATAATGGCGGTGCTAATATTCAAGTTAAACCTAGTGCTCCCAATACCATACAATATTTACCTAACAATTCTAGAGGTGGTCCTAGAGGTGGTGCGCTCCCACAACCTCAACAACAACAACATCAACAGCAACAACAACAGCAGCAACAACAACAACCTGGCTTAGACTTTTTACAAAGATTTTCAGGTGGACCGGGTAATGGTGGAAATTCATTGCCTAGTCTTGATGGTAAAGTGCCTTCCCACAATTTGCAATATTTTCCAAATTCCGGAGGTGGTGGTTACAACAACAGTAATGGTGGCGCTGGTATGAATGATATGATGTGTGGTAATAGTGGTCCTCCTGGAGGTATGGGTGGTATGCCACCGGGTGGCCCAAATAATAATAGAGGAATGATGCGTGGTAATTCGGGAGGTATAGGTCGACTTGGAAGTGGTAACAGTGGAATGGGTATGGGTGGTGGTAATTATAATGGTGGTCCAGGAGATGGTATGTTTGGTGGTGGTGGACCCCCTCTTCACCATCCATCAGGCCTTCCACAACAGCAAATGATGATGATGAGTGGAGGTTCAGGTGGTCCGCCTCCTCAACAACATAAGGGTGGAGGTATGTTAGGTGGTCCAGGTCCTCCAGATGCTACTCAACCTTTACCACCATCAATGGGTGGTGGTGGTGGCCCGGGACCAGGAGGGGGTCCTGTAGGATTTAGAGGTGGTCCCCCAGCAGCAAATTCTTTTATTGGTCCAACAACAGCTGATCCAAATTATGCACAGCAATTTCATAATTTCCAACAACAATTATACGCCACTAACACTCGAGGTGGAGGTGGTGGGGGTCCATCTGGCCCTGGAGGAGGTGGACCTCAAAATTTTTTTGTGTCTAAGTAAATAACAATATTTTGACTTTCCAAAGCAATAACAATTATTTATATTAGAAACTTAAGTGTGTATAACATGACTATAATTAATCCTCCCTTTTTTCTTTTTACTTAAATTTTTTTTTTTTAGTTGCCTTCAATTGTATAAGATTAACAGCAGACTGATAATCCTTAAAGATAATTATTTTTATGTGTATTCAATTTGTTTTCAATAACACCCTTAAGTTCGAGAATAATGTAAAAATAAATAGTTAATTTGTTCATGCGTGTGTATGTAAAATATAAGTATTATTAGAACATATATGTATATATTATATGTATTTATACTAAAACTGTAAGGACGTGAATATTTAAATTGCTAATACAATGAATAATCCGTCGCTGCCACCGCATAATACTATTTTATTTATTATTACTATATTATGATTATTATTATTATTGTAATATTATTATCATTATTATTATTGAAATATTATTATTATTATTATTATAATTATGGAAAATTATCGTAAATGATTTATTTTGTATGCCAACTTGAATGCAGCAGCAGCAATAAATAGGGAGTGTGCGTATTATTGTCCGATTAACTATATATATATATATATATATATTTTTTTTTTTTTTTCATTTTATTATTGTATATGTCGATTTTGACATGCCACTCCAGTGTAATATAATTTATTATAATTATAATAAACATGTTAAATAATTTCCGTTGTTAAATTTTTGAATTTGTAGTAATAATTTGATATAACTCCAATCAATATTCATAGTAAATATAATGCTGAATTTATAATTAAAAATTAATGAGTATGTAGTGATCATTGAGGTACATACAATATACATAATATAATATGTATGTATATTGTATATACACATGTTTATTTTCAACTTCTATTTAATACTCGTGACAATTTGAAAGATATTGCATGATCTAATTGTACAAATTGCATTTGTTCCAATGTATTCATTATTTTTATTTATTTTTAATGACTTAAATACATTTTTTTATTTTAAGATTTTTTCTTGATTTGCTCAGAATCTATTATAATTTATAAGTATGAAATTTTGTAGTAAAAAGGTGTTAAAATATTAAATTTGAATATTATATTTAATATTTTTGTTAGATACTCGTAGTTTAAATTATTTATAATATACCTGCGATTCTAAATTATATAAAATTGAAATCTTGGTAAAATAGACTTTACAAAAAAGAAAAAAGTATGAGTACAGTAATAATTTTAAATTTTTAACTGGATTTTCAATCAATTCTTCTCATATCGATATTAAGTAATGAGTTCATTCTAAGCAGTTTTTTTCTTTTGGGTTAAGTTTAAGCGAAAACAAAGTTTAAAATCTTTGATACCGATAAAAAACTTGTCTTGAGTTTAATTATCTATTAAGTAAAAATTATTGCAATTATGCTTTGACCCTCGTTGATTTACATCTCTATTTTTTAAACATACTTCCTCATATTTTCTTGAATATTAAAACATAAACGGAAGGTAGTAGTTAAGCAGTGCTGATAATTAATTTTAACCACCTAAAAATATATTACTGGGTTGATTATGAACTCGTTTTACTATATAATTACAATAAAAACTTAATAAATGTTTTTTATTGGAATATTATTTTTATTAGTTTATAGTTGAATGTATAAATAATTATTAAATTAATGAGTTATAATGAAAAGTTGAAATTATTGAAAAACGTAGTATGTATCTGTTTTGATTATAATATGGCCATCAATATTATCAGCTGATATTCTTATTTATTTTATAAACAGAGAAGTTGCCTTAAAAACGTATTAGGTACTTACCTATAAATTTTATGTATTACATAATAAAATATATAATTGAATATGTGTAACTTATTTAGGTACGGAACTGAGCCCGTCTCATTAGTCACAGACTTATTCAATTATTTAAATATTAGAATCAAATAATATAATATCGTTTTTATTATTATTAAACATTAAATCCACAACCCACAAATAAAATATTGATTCTTTTCATAACATTCTCGGAATTGTACAATATTTTATTTTTGTAAACATTTGCACTAAGAGTATTTTTGGCATTTTCCTTATACCTCTGATTCTGAACACTAACCACACGTTTGTGTAGGTACAGTGCACACAAGTCAATGGAATAATATTATAAATAATCAATCTACTATTAACCCAACCGTACACCGGTGTTAATATAGGCAACTTTACAGTGTGATGTAACGTTTTAGTTGCGTATTCACTGTGGATCGAGGTTATTATTAATTAATACTTAACATTATTTTTTGTTTAATAGTCGAAGAAGTAAAACGAATTTTTACAATAAATTCTTGGATTAAACTATAATTTTATAATGTTTCTCAAATATAAACGTAAATAAATCGTATATGTATATTAGTACAAAGACAATTTGGGTTCTGTCAAAAATGATGCACGTGCCTACCACAGATTAATATACTTATTATATTAATATACCAATACATTTATCCGTGCTACCTGCCTATTACTTACACTATTTCCATAATCGGCGCATGTTTTGGTACTTGTGGGGAAGATTAATACATAAAACAGGAACACTATTTACGAAGGCAAATATTGTTTGTATCCAGTGCGGATTAAGAACAGATGCTGCCCTATTAGGCCCTTTTAAAATATGTCGTCCCTACCTTAAGATAAAAAAATCCACAGAGTTAACCAATGTATCAAATTCATGGATTCATTACTGTTTTTTTAAATATATTTATTAAATATCATATAGAATTAATTTACACATTTACACAGTTACATAAAAGCATAAAATATTTGTATGACTTTTTTTTTTCAATTTCTTACAAAATTTGTCGGCCTAGGCGTAAATCTGGCCCCGTTAGTACCAGGGACATATTCAGGCGGTGAGGGGGTACTATCGCCCCGGGTGGCAAATTATTTTGGAAATAAGGGGCGGCAGCATTTTTTCATAACCTTAATCATACCACGATGGTTTACGTCGTCGTTATTGCTTCGTACTAATTCCACAGAATCACCTAATTCTATTATTTTGGTTAAAATAAGAATTATAAAATCGCTGAGTAAGTTTCATTGTAATGTCAAATGATTTCATACTTTCATAAATTAAAAAATAAAATCATAAAAAAATTACGAGAAAACGGGAATTTTTACGCAAAACTACTTTTTGGCAAACTACATTTTTTTTAAAAATGATCTACCTAACTCAAAAACGAAATATCGCAGGTTCTTGAAATTTTCACCAAATGTTTATGTTGACATTTTCTATACATGGTTAAGTTTTCAAAGTATTTTGACTTATTTATAAACAATTTCAATTTTCGATTTTTCTAAGTTTTTTTTTTTTTTGAATTACTGATAAAAAAAAATTTGGCTGTCCGAAAACTCTTGACAATTTAATACAACGTTTATTATAAGTTATACTTATCGTAGCTAAAAAATAT
Source organism: Chaitophorus viminalis (assembly GCA_025469195.1). Taxonomy (NCBI): domain Eukaryota; kingdom Metazoa; phylum Arthropoda; class Insecta; order Hemiptera; family Aphididae; genus Chaitophorus; species Chaitophorus viminalis. The sequence goes on along the minus strand of JAIPRK010000771.1, from coordinate 117,915 downwards.
TGTTTCATTCAAATGTTTTTTTATAAGCTTATAAAGTTCAAATTTAATAATAATAATGCTTGCCTACTTGTTGTATTTATTGTTTTGAAGTTTACCATTTGGTTGAATTCGTTGTTTCAATTTGATAATTTTTTGATATTATAAATACAATTCTATATAAATATGACTGGCGAAAGAATTAAACTGAGTAGTGCAGCTTCCAAAAAATTAGCCCTAGAAAATAAATTAAAAAATGCCGTTGTTCTTTTTCAAGTTCTTAAATTAGAAAGTTATTTTATGATAAAGAATACTGAAGATTTGACATGTATGTATAAAATGTTAAATGTTTGTAGGTTCATAGTAAAATATCCATTAGGTATTTTTATTTGATCTAAACAATAATATTTACAGTGGTTATTTTTGTGTGCACTACGACACACTTTGTGCACTATTAAGTCTCAAATGTGCACTACTAAAAATTAAAATGTGCACCTGTGTCACTTTGTTATAGACAGGCTGCATGGTGCCATTTATAGCCATACTTTAAAATTTATCACATAAGATTTAAAAAATAATTTTATTTATAAAAAATTTAAAATTAAAATAAACTTTTAAAGTATAAAAATTAGAAATTATTATTTGTGATACCTACCTCATACCTATACTATCATTATATGTATCACAGTTGTAGTTTTTGTGCAATTCGTAATGACTCTTTAGAACATTTAAATAATTACATCAATCATCTATGAAAGCCTGAATTCAAGTGAATGGTCAAAACTGAAGCCTATTAGAAACCATCAGTTCTTGCATATCAGTCACTGAATCAAAAATTTGTCATAATTTTATTTGCTCTGATTTTATGAACTCAAGAACGTAAGTTCTTACTATGATACAGCTAGTATTTCAAATATAAATGGAAAAAAAACTTCATTTGAATTATTAAAAATATTATTACAATGCGATGCACGGAAACCACTATCTACATCAATAGTAAATTGCTAAACTAAATTGATTTGTTTCCCTACTGTATTAAATATTTGGCTGTATTTTTGACTTGTGTTTTATTAGCTAAATCACGCAGTTCTGATGTAGAACGTATTATTTCATACTATAACACTATAAAAACCACTAAAAGGTCACGTTTGGCACCAGAAACTATAAAAGATGCTGTCTATATAAAAATGAACATGCCAACTTTAAGCGAATTCGATCCTCTTCCAGCAACTAAATTACGTTGTAATAAAAAAAGTTGCCATGATAAAACACAACCAGAAGCCACTAAACAAAGATGGTATCGAGGTGTGTATCCTGATGCTGAAAAAGACGAAGGTGATGATCATAAAGTAAAACTCCCGTCAGAAATACATTTTAAATTGTTCATAATACGTCGATAATATAAGATTATAAAATTTATGAATATACTAAACTTTTATTTTTTAAAAATTTTTTTGAACGTTGAGGTAGGACACATATTATGAGAAAATAAACTGCAAATACACATTACACAATTTCCCCCACGATCATTAAGAATTAAATTCAAATTTAAAAATGCGCACTACGGAAAATCAGAAAAAATAGCCACTGATATATTTAGATATATAAAATAAAATTAACTTTATAACTTTTGTATTTGATTTTGTCTCCTCATTATTTAGCAGATTCTACAAATGCACTGTAATAATAGTATTATAATAATTTGGATTAACTTATTATTTCTGCTGTTTAAATGTTTAATTTATACTTTTTTACAGCTGTGTGCTTACCCAACTAGCTTACTTGCATATTGCTTTTGGTTTTGCTAGTTTACCGTACTGTTACTGTAGTAAATGGTTAAGAAACATAGCGGTGCTTTCTATCGGCAAAAAAAGAAAAAAAATTTTACCGAAACTGCCAAAGTATTAGCTAAAACGCCTAAACTCAGGGCCGCGAAAATAGGTGTGCGAAAAACAAGGGAAGCAAAAAGTGGTAATATTTTAGGGGCAGTAAATTTTAATATCAAAGTTTTTGAGAAAAAAAGGGTCGCCAAAATGTGTGTATTTAGGGTGCCAAAATCGTAAATACGCCTCTGGTTAGTATCCATCTATCATCCATGGTATGTTGGTACATTTTACATAGTAGGATTAAGAACAACTTATTTGTTTACTATTCTAAATACAAAAGGGGTCGGACGAGACACGAGAGTCGTACATGTTGTAATACGGCACAATTTTCAAATCGAATTGTTCATTTTTATAAATTGTCTATAGAGTTTAAACATTTTTCAAGTAAATTAGTTACACAGCAGGACGAGGAGCGTGCTATTTTGAGCGATAATGGTCCCATGTTTAAATTTGTAAATCACAAAAACTAGAACGTAGAGAGGACCGACATCAATAGTATGATTAAAAAAATAAATTTCAATAATAAAATACCATTGATGTATGATGGAATTAATAATGTTTATCCACGTCTGTTTGTCAATCGGAAAAAAAATAACATCAAGGGCTTCGGCTTTCGTCAGATGACACCCACCGGCTTGTAATCTCTGTCTATAGATAACAGAGTGCAGACCTACAGTGTATTATAGCAATGTGTGCTGAATACAAATAATTGTTTAATACATTAATAATATATATGTTGTTAGGTATAAATTTCTTGTTTTCATTTGAAAACATTTTTAACTGATCCTTATAATTTTATATTGTTTAATGGTTGGATAGGCATATAATGTAATAAATAATAATACATTCATTATTTGACCCAATAGAATTTGATTAAATTGGATGTATACAATGCATGTTATTATTTTTTATTATTTATTATATTAAGAAAATATGTTTTATTAGGGCCGATTTTTACTGGAGATGGGTATTCTTTCATTACCTCGTGTTTACATTTTATATAAATTTATTAATTTCCAATAGTGTTCTACGCGTTTCTCTATCCATTTCAGCCTTTGTTTTCCATTATTGACTGTCCCGTTTTCCCAATTGGACCTGATTAAAATCATTTTCACCCAAAAAAACCTCAAATTTACTATCGTTTTTAGTTTAAGTTCTAATCACCGTTTATATCACAAATGGTATCAGTGATTATAATAGTAATACGATGAGTTCCACCGATGTGATCACGGGTTAATAGAATCAACCATTCATTTGAATCAAAAATGAAAATCCCGAACCAAATTCTATATTATTATAATGTTAATTGAATTGATCTTTTATTAGAATCACTAAGTACCGGATAATTGAATTATTTTTATGTATATTCTTATCTATTTAGTTATATAAAAAATATATATGATATATAAAATTATATATACATTTAACAATTGAATATGGGTTTTAATTTCAGGCTAATATGAAAATGAAATTAGTAGATTCTCAAGTACAATCGAAAATAGATAGTTTCTATACTTTATTTTAAATGTATTTATTTTATTTTATTTTATTTTAAACATACGTATAAATATAGTCATATAACAAAATAGATTCCATCACTCCGTTCAGAATCTAAAAAAAAAAATGTTTTGTAGGTATCCAAAATGATCCAAACCAATGTGATCACATTAAGCGAGACTCACTGTAGTGTATACAGTATTTACATCCAATGTGGTTTTATTATAATTTGGTGAGCCGGAATGGGAAAATGCAATGGGATTGATTATATTGATTATAAAATCATAATAGGTTATTCAAATTGAATTATTAACATTAATTTTTTCTTCGTACTTCTTAATTAAACATTAAATGTATTTTAAATTATGTTAAAAATATATTTTGTTTTTTTTAATAGGTTATTGGTTTATAGAATAAGATTACTCGAAAATAAGTGCATTACTTGATGTCTTCTTTGTTTAAAATAATTTTTTTTATAACGTGAAAAGATAGCTGGTAATAATGTTACTTTTATTATTCTTTGCTGAATTAGAAAAAAAAATACGCAATATAATTAAAATCATACCTGATCATATATTTTATTCGATAATTTAAAATTACAACACGAATTTATATATATACTTACTTATTATATATTAGTGTAGGCTAAGAATACTCATTTTTCAGACTTAAAATGTCAATTTTTACTAAGTTTGAATCAATTACAATATTATAATGTTGCGAATAATTAACATTTACTTTACTTTTAATCAGAAATAAAACACTTAACAGTTTTTGAAAGAAATCATTAATTTGTTTTGATTAGCTTAATGAGAATGGCACTTCTATTAAAAAATAATGCCCCGATGTTAGGTAGAATAGCAAAATCTTTAGACAACGAAGACGTATCCATCGATGTCACTGAAATCCATACTATATTAATTTATAATATAAAATAAGTCTCCAGAAGCCTTATCCTATCCATGCGAGTCTCACCTGAAGCTAAACTTATGTAAATATTATTTTTAATAAATTGTGTGATATGTTCAAAATAATGTATAAAAAAATAACATAAAAAAGTTTTACTTTAAACGATACATTTATAATCTACCAATTGTTTTCAGAACATTTCCAATACACATGATTTGCCAATTTATTTTTAAGTGTAAGTTTTTGCTTACTAATAATATCAGTTGTGGTTCTTGGATAATTCGATAGAGATACATATAAATTGTATAATTTAAATTATAGTTACTAATACATACTACCACTTTGAAACAATATAGCCTATAGGTAATAGGTATATTTACTATAATGTTGATTACATAATATCATATAGGTACCATACTAATAACTCATAGTTAAGTCATTATAGTAGTTTAAAAAAATATATTTATAGATTCTCATACCTACTTTATAGGTCAAATTGTAGTATTCGTTTATGTTTTTTAATCTTTTAATTTATATGTAACATTTTACATTTCTAATACAGTAAGTCATTCTTGGAACATTGTCGATTGTAGGTAAGTTTTAAATGTTTAAATTCATTTTAAAGAATTTATTGACCTCTAGGACTTGGTGTTGTGATAGTTATGGAACTAAAAATTGTTAAAATACATTTGATGTTAGGGAACATATAAATATATATGATATGTATATAGATATACAGATTTTAAAGCTTCCATTGAGAAATCAACCATTTCTGACTTATTGTTCCAAAATTGTATTATATTTATTTTAAACTCTGTCTTGTAAGTTTGAATGCACATAATAATCTTAGTATATTTTCAATTTAATATGATTATTATGATGCAATACTCGTACTTAAATAATGATAAAATAATTTTTTATCCTTCTAAACATAATTTAAGCAAATCACTAAATTAAATTGATTGAAGGACATGTGTCCCTATGCTCCTGAATTCACCACTGATGTTCGTTGCTTTAACAAAAATAAAACTTTTAAAAAGTACCTACGGTTACTTGTATTGATAAAAATGAATGTTCAATAAATATAAGTATAAAATAATTATCAACATTTTCAGGTAATACACACACACACACACAAATATATATATATACATTTATATATATATATATATATATACATTTATATATATATATATATATACATTTATATGTGTGAGTGGGTTATCTCATAAAACTAATTTTCACCAAAATCATATAAACGTTGACGTCTTATACATTATATTTCGTATATTTCTTGTATTGTTTTTGCACCACGTAAACCATTCTATAATTACTATAGTTCTATACTTAATAGTTATATAATAAATGTATATCGAATAAATACGCATAAAAAGAAATAATTTTTTTTTTATATTTAAATGATTATTTTGTGTAGTGCACTACTAGTGGTAGTTGGATCACTTGGATGTAAACAAATTGGTGGTGTTCACATATTGACACCTACGCAATATTATTATGTCCACAAGTAAAAATAAGGGTACATCGAAAATGTATATTTGAGCGAAGTATGAGTGGTAAACGAGTTAAGGTAGTACAGAATTCGTTAAAGGCAACAAAAATATTATTTTTGATAAATGAAAAATGTATGTAACCTATATTATATAATCGAATACAATATTTATTTTATATTACGCTGGAAACAATTCAATTTGTCGATTGATATATGCTGTAAAAGTGTAAACGATACATCCTCTGCGAGAGCTGACATTCTGAAAAACGTATTATGTATGTGTATACAAGCCAAACATTTTATATGTACAAATATAAATTATAGTTGTGTATAGACATCGTATTACACAAATATAGTCTGTTTAAATTTAGAAATATATCCAGTAAACGTGTTCAAGTTGTACCAATAATATTTACAGCATGTTTCTTTTTGAAGGTAACACAAAATATTTCAGTCCAGTAGGTAACCTAAGATTGATATAGGGTTTTTGGGAGGAGTCAAAGTATACAGAAATACATATTTTTTGATGATTATCAAACTTTTATAGGTACTTTTAGAGTGCACATGCGCAAGCGCAATACAACTTTCATTTTTATAACAACAGGTGTTTTTAATACCAAATTCGGATAAACCGAATTTTTTAGATTATTTTTACCTTCTGACTATAGCTCTAAAACAAAAATTGACCGAATGACAATGAGTCAATGTTAAATTATTTCGTTTTTCAACGACTATTTTATAATTTACATACAAATTTCCATGTAATTTTGTACATTTTTTTTACTCATCAAGGGGTCAAAATGACATGATGACGAATTCCGTATTAAAAACACCTGTTTTTATTTAAATAAATGCGATTTGTATTGAGCACGCATACACTGAAAAAAATAATAACTTGAAAATCATCAAAAAATGTGTATTTTCTACCTCTTCCTGAAAATCCCATGTTCTCATATCAATCCAAGATCATCGAACTGAAATATTTTATGTTACATTTAAAATAAAACATACTGAATACCACATATTTAACTACATATTGACACCGAACGTCTTTACCGTAGCTCTACGTATGATAACTCTTCTCTCACGTCGGTTTTTAGTGAATGTTACGCAAGAAAGTATAAAACGTTATTTTTTGCTTCAAGAATGGTTTGGTAGTTGAAATAAGAATATCACTATTTTTTCAACAAATGCAGATTAATAACTAATACAATACCTAACCTATTCATTAGATTTTTTCTAGAAAGAATTAGTACAAGATAAAAAATCTAAATCGATTTGTTATCACAAGCACTAAGTAGGTAGGAATATTTCAAAATATAAGCATGATTGATAAATCGGAAACTAATTTAACTATAACCAATACCATCAACAAATTTTACAACTTTTTACTTTCCAAACTTTCTTAAGTGTTTTTATTCCATATTCAATAGTGTAGGATAAAAACTTAACCATATTTAGTTGACTTAATATTATATCTGTGCTTTTTATTTGGAATACTTATTATTATTATTCTAAAAATATTATTCTATAAATCAGTAATTGTACCATTTTAAGCTAGGGAAAGTCATTTAAATATTTATTTAGCTCAACCGTTGGGGCGTTGGGTAAGGGTATCATGATATGGTTGTTAGGAAATTCCTCTTTTTCTTCCTCTTATATATATATATATATATTCCTACGATAACAATAAAGTTCCTAGTATCAAACCTTTTTGTAATACAAATGTCATCGTAGTTTCTTAAATAAATAAATTATATTAATAAAATCAAAGTAGTTAAATACTAAATAAAAGTGTCGTTACACTTTTTTCTATTTGTCAAAAATGAACTCATATATTTTATTGGCTCTTCAAACTTCAATGTACAGCAAAAATCATTCATTATCAACACAATTTTAATGATTGATTATTTTGCTGTTGATGATTTAGAAGTGTGTTTAAATATATTAAGCTTAGTGAATTTATTGGAAAAGTAAAATGTTAATAAATTTAATGAATCAAAGTATAGTGATATCTTTTGTTGGTGGTATAACTAGACCGCTAGCTAGAGAAGTTGAAATTGTTATTTATTCTCTTTAATTTTCTGGTATTAAATTAATACACTGAAATTTCAACGAAATTAAAGATTTGTACCAATCAAGAAGTAAAAAACTTAAAAAAAAGTAAGGAATCAATTTTATTATTTTATTAAAGAGATTGTATAATATTCCATAATGCGCAAACCAGAACTAAATATATGGTTTTATTTTTTTCATTATTTTTTTATGTTATCAGATAATTTGTAAAATATAATTTATTATTTATCATTCTTATTTGCTATATTATAATGTATCTATGTACATTTATATTATTTTAAATTACTTGATAAATACAATTTTATATGAATATTTATTCAGAGATAAAAATAATATTTGAGTACTCATAAAAATAGAATTAATGAAATTCAAAAATAAATAAATACTATACCTACCTATACATTGCTATGGTCAGAATTTAAATATTTTAAAGGCAATCTCATAGGTAATCCACGGTTCCATGGATAAATATTTCGTTTAATTCTTCGGAATCTAAATATATATAAAAAAAACTTTTTATCATAATATACGCATTTAATTATATTTATGAAGATGTATTTGATTTTTTTAATTTCGACTGCGGAAATATGTTAACAATTAGGGTTTATTGTAGAATATAAATAAGAAGAGATAATTATGATTTAAATTGTTCGACTTGAATATTAACGATTGAAAGGTTACCAAAATGTAGTCACTTTTGTGATGCATTTATTTTTTAGTTATTTATTGCAGTTATTATATGAATATGATAATATAATGGATAAAAAAGTATGTTTTTGGATAAATATATTGAGTCGCCTAGGTAGTTTTATAAGAAAAAGGAATAAAATACGTTCGAATCTACTATGCGCGTTGTTTAAAAATAGGCGTTGAGGTCAACAAACCCGTTTAATTTCCCGTACCTAAATACTACCAAAAACTATACGGTTACTCCGCAGCTATTGATTATGAACTAACGTATTTACAATTTATGATAAACGTTAAAAATAATAATAATAATAAATAATATATATAATAAAAAAATTAAGTATTTTATAACTTTGGTTAATTTTATTTGAGTATAAAAAGTATTTATATAAACTTTATTTCTCATAATTAAAGCACATTAAACAATATATAAATGATGATAATAATAAAATCCACTTATTGTTTTACCAACAATTTTATTATCTACTAGTTTTCTTTAGAATACCTCTTATGAGAAGTGAAAACACATTAATCGTCAATAATTTTTAGTGTAAAATGCCAAAAAATAGTGTAAGTAATAATTATATAAAAAAGATTTTCATAAATTGTTGATAAAAATAAAGACCATAAATCATAATCATCAGAGTAAGATGAGAAGTAGTAAACAATATTTAATAAGACTAGAAGAATGTATAATTTGAGACGTTTCAATAACAATCGATAGATTGATAATAGATAATATTTAATACAATTTCCCACTATTTTATTAATCAGATATTATAGGTACATGTATATTGTTGACATAACGTAAGTATGGATACTATCGTTATATGAATAATAAAAATAATAATTATAAGAACCTTATACCACTATTGGGTTACAAAAATATATCGACCATTCCCTTCGAACTTCGAAGATACCATTATTATTAATAAACTATGACTTGTAATTTATTAACATTATGCAATGAAAGAAATAAAATAAGTAACATAAAATTATTAATTTTTATAGAATAATATTTGCTTATTAACAATCAAAAAACTTTAAAAATTTCTATTAATTATATTAATATTTTTGAGCTGAATAAAATCACATACACAATTAAGTATGAAAAAAAAAATTTACCAATATATTCAGTAGTATTTTTTGATAAATCAGCGAACGAAAATTGAAAATAATGTCTAAAGCCTATCATTGATAATAACATACTGTTTTAGTTAATTGTAATTTTGCTTACAACAGTATAATTTTAGACATTTTAAGAATTTCGAGAAAGAGAAAAAATAAATATTCTAAAAGTCAGAACTATAGTAATAGATGGTAATGGTTAGCTAAAATCATAATAATTGACAGTATTGTGATGAAATAAGGGTAAAATACTCATTTTACATTTATTATAATATATTACTTGTCTTAAATAAGCCTAGAAAGTATATAGAAAGAGTAAAGAGTAAAAAGTAAATAAAAAATAATTAAGATACTATTTTTGAATGTAAGTTTTGTATCGTGTTATTTTTATTAGTATACATAACGATTACAATTTCCATAAACTTAAGACAATAAGTATGATATTATTTTTTAGATGTATTAACTGCTTATAATTTAAAGTAAGAATACTCCATACCTCCATGAACTTTACAAGACAATGGGTAAAATATTTTTAAATTGTACCAATGTATATTGTTAATACAACGCGTACATGGGTAAAGTTTCACTAACCAAACCAATAAATTATTGCACAAATTATGAATAATTTCATTCTGAAATAAATATATTTATAATTAAGTGCAGTACTTGGGGTGAACTTTAGAAGATGACTAAATTGGCATTTAAAAATTTTAGACACAAACTGATATGTAATTTTAGACTGGCAAATTTATTAGAATAAAACGATTTTGTTCCTTCATTAATATCTTAACTGATTCGTACATCGATCGAGCTAATTAAAGCTAAACAATAAATTACAACTGAATAATTAAAATATTATTAACACATAAATTATTCTCTGTTTAGTTTTTGAGTAATAACTAATAATGATGTAACTCGATCATTATTCATTTGAATAATCAAATGTAATTGACTAACTATTATTAATAAATAAACGAACTAACTGTTTGTTAATAAGCACCAAGTCTTGTTTTTCCATAAATAAATATACCTACTATTCAAATAATGTATATGTTACCACGAAAGCACGAATATTAACATAGTTTACGTTTAACGAGCAAATTTTAATAAAATATAATATAATATAATATAATACATATTAAATAGGTATTACCTATTAATACCTTAAATAATTACTGGAACATTTAACTCATTCATTTGATATACAATGTAAATTCAATTCAATATCCTAAAATACCTATATTTATTTATTAAGTTCGTGAAAAAGAGTTGTCATTTTAAAAAGTTATAAGTTTATAATATTAAGGAAAAAATGCATATATGTATAAGTAATATCCAAACGACTAAAAAGTGACTTATGCGGTACCTATACGTTCTACAGCTTAACAACCTACAATTACGTGTTTTCGTGCAGCAATATATATTACAACGTAGTAGAAAATATATACATATTTTGAATGATTATTATTAAATAATAATAATAATTATAAAATAATTAATTGTTTTACAACATTTTTGAATGAAAAATAGTAAGGTCCTATTCGAAATAAAAAATTACGACAACAATAGACATATCTGACATGACATGACATGTTCCTAAAAATAGTGCTCAAACTATCTGTTGTGAGGAATTAAAAAAATAAAACTTGACTTAAACATTGATGTACATCGAGGTATGGTGACATAAAAATACCACAGCCAGATTAGTGTTGGACACTTGGACGAAAAATAGGGATTAGAATATTCACTTAACTTATAACAAGAAAAACATTTAAAAAGATCTATAGTAGAAAAAAATTGACAAAAATATTATAAGATTGAGCTATTGAAATATAAAATTAATTGGAACAATAAATTATTAACTTTTCAGGAAAGAACGATAAGAATACAATAACTAATACACAAGTACACATAGATAGATAATAATTATACACTTGTGTTTATATACTTATGTTGTATAGAAATTATTACTTTTCCTACAAAAATCTATACTTTTTTTTTTTATTAAAATATAAAATAAAATAACATTTACTATCTGTATGTATAAAAAAAATACAATAAGCAAATATGATAACAAAATATGACGGACAATATGACAGCGAGTAGGGAAGCTATCCAGTGATAGAATCTATACTTACAAATTGATATATGCATTTTCTTAAATGTCCCCATATCACTAATTTTTATTGTGTTATATTTAAGGCTGAAATATTGTTCATCTGTATCATTCACCCATTCATAAGTCACAATACTGATATAAAAGAGAATAAATTATACTTATACTTATTACTTGAAATTTTATTTTAAATGTTTTTAATTTTTCTAATTTCTTTATATTATATGTGTAACTAATGGTAAATAAACATTGTATAAGTGAGCTGGGAAAAAATCTATATTTATACTCGTGTTAGAATATTCTTGCATCTCCTTTTTGCTCGTGTACATAGGAATTTACATGTTTGCTTAGTTTGCTTTTTCAAAAGGTTAATTATGTAATAATTTATTTTTACCCTTTCGACCTGTTTCTAATAACCGTTTTCAAACTCCTTAGACTATGTTATACGACGCACACATACACACACACACACACTACACTTCCACACACACACGATGAAGTGATTCTAAGTAGACTTTCCCTCAGGTAATTTTAGTCACGAAAGCGAGGAAAATGTATAGTTTTCTCCCCAAAGATGTTTTGGCATTAAAAAACTTTTGAATTTTCAAGAACTCAGCAAATACCTAGAATACGTAACTTTACACCGTTGAAAATATAATGATCATTTATTTATTTATATAATGCTTTACGCTTTTTGCCTTGCACCGAACAGGAGTCATATTGTGTTAAATATTATACAATGCCTAGGTATTGTATTTTATTCAATGAATACAAAAAAACCAAAGTTTACTAAGTATATAAAATAATACAACGCAGATACAAGCCAGTTAAAATAATTTTTTGTTTATGAAAAATATTCTAAGTACATTACAATACAATTGACATTACAATAATTATACGATGATGTGTAGGTATTGTGGTTAGTCATACAATATTATTTTGTCACTATATTTATGTTATTCAACTTTTGGTTGTTATATCAAAGTCAATGAAATTATTGATGGATTTATCATTTATGACAGTTTGAATTGGAGAAGCCACAAAGTTTACATAATCAATATTAAATTTAAAATAATATAAGATCATAAATAGATAATAATAAACAGTTACCTACTAGGTAACTACTAACTAATATAAATATATATTATATAATATGGATGTTTTCCTGTTTTTTTTCCGCACGTCCCAATATAATTTAATTGTAAATGTTATGTTTTGTATTATGTATATTAAACCAATAACAAGCCGGTTTGGGAAAAAAATATCAAATAATATTAAATGTTTATTAGTTTGTATTCTATATGATGTTTGGTTATATTTAGCGTATTTTCCCGTCCCCCCTCTCAATTGCCGTCCCCCACCAATGACGCCGCTACGCACGCATACACATACTCGCACCATCATATTTGCAATATAATATCGTAGGTATATATGCACACACACCTGTGTGCTATTACTTCCCGTAAGTGTACGTCACAACTGTTCTTCTACTTCTTCTACTACTATACCCATACTATGTACAACTATATACCACTGTATTATACTTTTGTTCGCCGCCTTCTCCTCCGTAAATTATTCTTCTCGCTTCGACGCCGCCGATGAGAAAACCTCTGCACAACCGTAATAACGGTACACGCTAGCAAGTTACCGTTGGTCCCCCCCCCTCGCCGTGGTCGCCGTACCAAGTCTTGGCCATCACTGTTGCCCTCTGTAGCACGTCGCGGCGGCAACCGGTAAATGCAACGGTTTTTGTTACGCGATCACCTCGCCGTTCCGCGCGTCTTACTACGATATCGACGGACAACGATGGGTCACGGGCATTAGTTTTTCCGTAATAATATGGCTCGTGTACATACCTATAATACCGCGGTATTATTATTATTATTTCTGCTATTATTGCTATTATTAATATATGTCCCGTGCACGACGTGATATGTGTCCGTACGACGTAGGGCACGAGAAATACAGTAATATGTATGATATATCATGCGCGTACTGTTGCGGTCCCTACGTTCACGTGTGTGTTCCGTATAAGCTAAAGCGCTCGCATTGTCCACGAAAGTCATATTCCACGTTCGCGTTTGCCAGTTACCAGTATTATATCATAGATTAAATATACATAGATGGACCATGGGTATAGGTGATATGGAAACCAACTTATTTAGTTTAACGATGTCTCAACAGATAGCGACGACCGTAGCGTTAATCGTTTATTTGTAAAATATTTATAATAGAATACGTGGTTTGTTTATTTCGACATTTTAGATAGCGAATAGCTGATCGTGATGCATGCGGGCTTGTTTGACATTTTCGATGTACAAAAATAGAACGCAAACATTGTTTATTATTTTGATATCTGTTCATTAGTTTAATTCGAAAATAAATACTTGTCACTTGTCAGTCGAATTTTCGATACGAGTACTTTATTGTGTATATGAATTATTAATTCATTATATTTCAATTTCAAACACGTATTTAATCTATGATTATACCTAGTAGGTGTAGTAACGGACAGTCGAGGATACAAGTGTATTCCCCGGGTATATACGGAATCAAAAGATCAGCGGGTCGTGCACCCGCACTTACACATAATATAATAACACACACACACCTATACAAAACACACACACACGCACGCATATAGGGATTATCTGAAGGGGAGTGCTTAGAAGCGAGCGAACACCTCCCTTCCTCACTTCAATGTTATTCGTCTTGCCCACTCTGTCGTGAGTTTTAGTATACGAATATTATATTACGCGAAAACAGTAAAAACCTTTAATAATTTAAATGCTTAACTGCGTATTTTATATGTGATATCTCTGTCGTGAGTTTTAGTACGAATATTATTTTACGCGAAAACAGTAAAAACCTTTAATCATTTAAATGCTTAACTGCTTATTTTATATATGATATTATATAGTTATTTGTATTTTGTGTGGTGTACAATTTTTATGCTTAATGGAATTGCTTATTTGAATTATTGTGCACGTGGCACAAGCAGTCGACCAGATATCTATAAATATTATATTTGTGCGAGCATACTTCAACACATCGTGTCATCCGTCAAGAATAGAGAATAAAGAAAAATGTTTAAACGTAATCAGTGAACAAAAAAAAGGGAAACTACATTTAATGCTTTATCTACAAATATTATAATTATCAGTTATCCCAGAATAATAATACGTTTTATAAAATGATGGTGACAAATGGCGTTTAAACATCAAGCATCATTGGTATTTGATAAAAATCTACTGACATCACTGTAACCATACTTCAACTGTCGATATTGCACGATAGAAAAGTTGGGTCTTCGGTATACGTCCTTGGTAGCGTTTTGTTACTATAGGTGATACCCAAGTTCGCTGGATCAATCAAAATACATAC
Source organism: Chaitophorus viminalis (assembly GCA_025469195.1). Taxonomy (NCBI): domain Eukaryota; kingdom Metazoa; phylum Arthropoda; class Insecta; order Hemiptera; family Aphididae; genus Chaitophorus; species Chaitophorus viminalis. Next base: position 102,746 of record JAIPRK010000771.1, on the reverse strand, counting down.
TATGAGATTTGACGCATAACGTAGCTGTTTATATCGTCGAATACACTACACTACTACAATACACAACACCAGTGCCGTAGCCAGAAAATTGTTTTTTTTTATGGGGGGGGGGCTCTTAATTTTTTTCTCAAATTTTGCAATGCTAGAATACCTATAATGATCACCTATTACTTTATGGCCCCTTTGTTTATAAAGTGTTAACTACAGCCCTATTATTTTTATGACTACCATTACATTATATGCTAACAACTATGGTTAACATAAAAAATTAATATTATTATTTCTTTAATAATATTTTTAAAAATTAAAAATTAAAATATAACAAAGTATTAATATTATGTTAACACATATATTGGTAGAATAATGTATTAATTAATATAGCTATATTAATATCATTTTATGTATTTTATGCACCTACATCATTAATTGCACAATATTCTGTTTGCTATAAAATAAGTTCATATTTGGAAAATTTAAATCTAAATTCTAATGTAGCTATGTTATTGTATTTCATGAATTAGAATATTACTATTCCATACCATTTCCTCAGAAGTTTCTATATTATGTATAATATTTTGTTTTTTTTGTAAAATAGTTCAACAAATTGTTTGAAGTCCTTTTCATAATGGCTTTATAATACTAACGTTTATTTATTAATAATAAATATAATAATAAATTAATTATAATATAAATAATAAATATTATAAGTAAATAACATTGTATATTTTAATTAAAAAAAAAAAAAAAATGTTTATGAAATTGAGAATTTGAGAAGTAATGTGATAACACCGAGAACAATCACCGATAATTTATTATCTATGACAATTAACTGTAATCATAAAACAATAATATACCACTTGGCACTTGAGCACAAAATATTATAACATAATAATATGATACTATCAAACCATAACCGTGTTCACAACAAAAATGGAATGCACTTGTATTTCTTATCTGAAGTCTGTGCTTATCTTTACTATTTTACCACAGATTATATGATCTGTGATTTTACATTTATGAATACAAATTATAAAATTAATAACTTATTGTTATTCGTTATCATAGATTTATCATGAATTATATAAATTTAAAAATTTCTGTGCGTTGTACTATGGGTCTTTGGCCAACCAAAAAAAAAAAAGGATTTCGGGGGTGGGGGAGGGGTTGCACGTGCCCCCGGTGCTCCCCCCTGGCTACGGCACTGCACAACACTACTATACTTAACGTCACCAAACGTTGAACATAACTTAATATTGTTTTTACATGTGGACTGTGTTCACTATTCACGATAAAACCTATAGGAAATATTACTTTGGTCTTAGATAGTTGTTATACTATTATTAGTTATTACCCCAGATATATAAGCTAAAGCTTATACATCTATGGACCTGTAGTTATTACTTATTATGTATAACTTATTGATTGATATCTGATTTTATAGGTGCGGTACAAGTGAATGATAATTATAATGATATATTAAGAACATATATTTTCTGTCGCTATAATTCAGTTTCATTTTTCGATATTATGAATTTACTATTTTGCCGTTCACTATTTTTTTTTCGCTATTTTGGACGGACACCGTTTATACCGCCTAGACTCTAGAGAAACAAGTCCGCGATCCGTGAACGGTACAGTAATAATATCTCAATGTGACGGGCCACGCGCATATTTAAGTCTGAAGTCTGTGGTCCATTAAGATATGTATGCGTACTGAGGATAACAGCCCGACAGGTGATGATGTCGTACGGTTAACGTATTTCCCGCGGAAAAAACAAACATAATCCAGATAGTTATAAAATTTGCTAAACGCATGCCCTGTGGACATGTCACTTCATGAATTCCATAGAGTTTCTTACTAAACTTTTTGGCTAAAACAATTACTGCCCCACTCTTCCTTCAGAATTTCGTTATAGGACAACGCACACATGCTCAATACGTAGGCTATATTTAAACTCAGACTGCGTTTTTTCGCCACCTTGAGTATGTACTACATGATACATGTTATATACTATGTACTTTAATATACGTCTACACATACTACAAACTATATATATATATATACACGTGGACACGTGGTATATAGTATATACTATATGGACAGGGGCGTATTTAGAAAAGACCATAAGGGGTCCGGTGCAACCCATCCTTCCATTCAGCATATTTAACATATTAATCATCGTAATGAAAATTACTAATAAATTAATCAAGATACCACAAATAGAAAATAAACAGCGTTACCGCTTAAGTATTTTAACAGAAACAAGTACACCTAGGCAGGGCCGGATTGGCAAGAAAAACCGGCCCGAGGACAACAATTGAAGCGGCCCTCGATCCTTCACTACCTACTTAAAACTATAAAATTGTCTTTAAATCATAGGCTTTATTAATATATTATATTATTATTATATTTAAATCTATACAAAACTATTACTTTTGTTAATAAATTAATGCAAGTTATTAATATTAGAAAAATTATTTGGATCTAAGTACGATATACATAAATAAAGATCTTTATGTTTTTCAAATCTGTTTTTTAAACTATATTGATTCTTAATTGATCTAAATTTGTAATAATCACGAGGATTCTTATCACGTATTTCAGTATTTTTCATTTATCAACATATGAATTTTGAAATAACAATAATTAAACAAATTATTATTATTATTATTTTTTTGAAATGCAATTTATAATCCACATTTTTGAGTAGTAGACACCGGCCCAAACTTTTTAGATTTTCACCGGCCCACCGAGTTTTGCTCGGTAACTCGGTGGCCCAATCCTGACCTGCACCTAGGAGTTATTATATTATAAAGATTATGTTTATTATCCGTTCCTAGATTCATTGTTACCGAACTGAAATGAAAAACAAGTTTGAAACAAAACGTAATAAAATATTAAATTTAAAAGATTTAATCAGGAGCGGACTGGCAGGGCGGGTAGGTGGTCATACCCACCAAGGCCCATAAAGAAAATTTAATATAATGTTTATTATAAGTTATAATATAACTATTTGAAATATAATAAATTAAAAATCGTTCCACACAAATTTTTTTTTAAAGCCCATAAAGTTCAAATTTGCATAAAATATGTTAAAATCGCTATAATTTGCAAGTTATTTTGTAGTTGAAAATGGATAAAATTTTTTCTATTTATACTTAAGGTTCAATATTTTAACACTAGGTCCATAAGCTATTCTTCAATAATCTATAAAAAAATTTTTTTGGACTTAAAAAAAAAAATTTGAAAAAAAAAACTGTATGAAATTTAAATTTTTACGAAATCGCTTAAAATAACGATTTATACTCAAACGATTTTAAATATTTGTTATTATTCGAATAGTATAAGTCGCAGAAACTCGAAATTTTTAGCAGTTCTTAATATTGGCCTTTTCTTTAATTCATATTTATTTCAAAATATTATACTGATTTTTAGCAACTTAGAGGCATTTGGAATATTTGATTATTTTATATTTTATTTTTTTAGTTGTTGATAAAATAATTTGGCTGATATAAAATACTTGAAAATTCAATAGAAGATTTCACATTAGTTGTTGTTACTGTCGTTTAAAAATTATTCAAATCCATAGGCCTATTATTATTTTTGAAATTATTTTATTTGTGTTGAAAAAGGTTTAAGTTGAAGTAGCTTGTTTTATTTTATTTGTATTAAAAAAGATTTAAGATTTAAATATTGAAGAAACTTTTTTTATTTTATAATATTTAACTTAGTTAGGTATTAACTCAGATATTAATTTCATTTTGTTATAAAGTTATTTTATTTAAAATAAAACATACCTATAATATAAGTCGCTTGTTTACTATTTTGTAAAATATACACCCACCCAGGCCTTCAGGGCCTCAATCCGCCCCTGTTAATTATTGTAACAATATTGATGCTTCAAAAATAGCATTATTATTTACAACTGATTTACTAGGTATTTTCTATGAATCAGAAGGAGAATTCAAAGTTTGGAATGTAATATGGAAAGAAAAACCTGTAAATAAACTTCCATCCACTATATTGGAAATTATTGTCCAATCGATCAATAAATAAATCGATTGAATGGATTAACATTGCTCAATATACATCCAGAAATAATAACACAACCTTTGATATGTTTACCAAAATAAACATCCTTGACGTTTTCAGTCATCACTGCAAGTACTCAAATTTCATTTAAAAATATGTTTTAATAATAATTTTACTAATTAAATGTTATGTTTCTATCAATCACATATATTTTGGTTAAAATTATGACATTATTTTGGTATAAATATTTTGATACGTATAGACTATAGACATAGAGTATAAATGCATGTACCTAGTTAAAATTATATAATATATATTATATTATAATACATATTATTAAAATTGAAATAAGCGATTAGTGGACGTTTGAATGTAATCGCTGGAAATAAATAATCTCTGTACATGACATTGTAATAACGCTGTAATACAACCTCTGTACTATCTGTATAAATAATGGTTATAAATTATAATATTATACATGGGCGTATATTATTATTATTATTGTAAATATTCTGTAGGAATCCGCTTGTCATCCCTTCATCTATAATATGTAACCATATGTACGTAAACTACATGCGGAGTTCAGGCCGTATTAATTATTATTATTATTACATGCATACGATTGCATTTTATCGATCGTACGTTTATAAATTATAATGTTTGCCGCACCGACAGACTTTATATACGAACAAAAATAATAATAATATATTCCGTGTAATATTCTTGTAATGCAGTCACCGCTGCAGCGTTACAGCGTACACCAAGTATAATATTCTACACGCACGCGGGTAATACACTAAAATTAATAATACCGCTATGATAATAAGATTTTTTTTTTCTCCATCATTTTGACGGTAAAACTCGCAGTTTTTGGCGGGTTGTGTGCATTTGCGCGTGCGTGTGTTCGCGTGCGTGTTGGTGGGAAGGGGTAGGCGGTTTGCCGTCGATCGCTTGCCGGTAAGAAAACGGTTCTCCTTTACTGTCATCGCGCGGTGGGGGTGAAGCGCCGTCGAAGCGGTACGGAGGCGGCGGCGACGGCAGCGACGATGGTCCGCCTTAGGTTTCAAGTTCAATGTCTGCCGTGGTCCTCAACAGTTGTTGCGGTTTCTAGTCGAAAATTCGCGAACCAGCCGCCCGTGTGCCTGACAGCGCGAACGCAACGGACACTCGGCACCACGTTTCTCCGGCTAAGCCCATCGTATAATATAGTGACCGCTTGTACCGAGCGCGCACGTTTACCACCTATAAAACGGACCGCGGTATTCGATCGAATCGAAATATTTTATATCGGAACATAGAAAATACAACATCTCGACGAATCTTACCAAACATTGCAGTCGACTTGCGGCGTGCGCGCGTCTGCGATCCGTCGGGATTTTCGATTTCGATCTCGCATCACCTATACTATATATTATTATAATATAATATATATATATATACATTTCTATACGTACATTGTTTCCGCTCGTTTTTTAAATGTACGACAATCATCGCGCAAAAATCTCACCTCTGCCGGGTTCGCCATGTTTAGGCCAGCAGAGTTCCTAGTGCTCGCCGACAGCACCCGCACATGCAGTACCAACAGCACCGGACCTCCTCCACAGCCGGAAAGCGAAATATTATCCCTGCAGCACCGCGGAATCCGGTCATCGTCGTCAAAGTACCGTCGGTGGACCACTCTCAGCAATTGTAGCTGACGAACATATACCATACAAACATTTTTTATCGAATTACATTTTCACGTTCGCGTTTTCATATCAATAATATTAATTTATTATAAAAACATGCGACATCTCGGTTCGGGCGAGGGTTATTTCTTGTTGCAGTAATTATTAATACTATCATTGTGATTATTATTAATAATATATTTGTGGTTTTTCGAAATCGTATATTGTTCTATAACGTAATTTTCAAATAAACATAATACCTATGATGGTATAAAATATTACTGAATATAACTTTTACTATAAACTTTTTGCAATTTATTGCCTTTATTGACCGCTGAAATAATATTGTGTCGTTATAACTTACGTAGAAATCGTTCCGTTATTTGATAAGTCGCACAGAGACTACCTTTACGGTTCGCGTGCAAACACAGTTCAACATAAGATTCACACACGATTTGTTAAAGCCACAGCTCAGATACATAACGATCGCAACGATGCCGAGTACTATCAGAGGTAAGATATGATAATATTATATAATTTGTTATTACATTAAAAGTATGTATATATTTTTATTTACAAGTGTATCTGTACCTCCGAACAAATATATGTAAATTATATACGTATATAGTACCTTAACTCTTGCGTTCGGATATTTTATTACATTTCGATTTCTCTTCATCGACGGCATTTATATAGCTGCCGATGGCGTTAATCTAACTTAATATTTTATAATTATTATATTTTATACTTTTTTTGGATTAGTACGACGACCTCTTTTAAATCGTATAAGAATACTAGACGTCTATGCCGCGGTTGCACACTAAAATTTTTCCATATTATTTTGTTTTCGTCGTAATATAATATGTGTAGTAGTGAAAATTATGCGTAGTATATACGCTATTGGTAAATATATATATATATATATATATATATATATGTGTATAAAGTATACACATTTAGTTATGTGATGACCGTGTACATATTATGTCGTCATTTTGCTGATGCGTCAGTTAGCCACGAGCAAAAAATTCATACATTTATGTGTATAAAGACGATATTGTATTATTATTATTATTATTATTATTAAATATACATATGCCGTCTTTGACGTGTATTTCCGAAATGTGGTATTTCGCTTTGTAGACGGTTTTAACAACGCACGCGCGACAAAATAAAAAAAAAAATTTAAAAATTAATACCCGCCTAACAGTATACAACACAATCATCGCGACACATTATCATTATTCATTACATGGACAAATTATACTATAGAGAGGCATAGGCGAGAATATTTTATACATTATAATGTATTGCTGGCTCAGTATTATTATGGCGTACACATTATATATATTATATACGTATCTATTAACTAATTAGAACCCAACCATCACTTAAAAATGTTTTATAATTGTAATTGTAATATTATATTATAATGTGGTCATTACATACGAATTAAATATTGGCTAGAATACACGCTACGTACATTGGTCTTCTGGTTGACGTTTAGCAAGTTAAAAATATATTATAATATATAGTATATAGTATTACATGTATACAAAAAAAAAGTGGAATTAGATAAAATTAAAAAATCGCGTTAAAACGCGCGTAATGATGGACGAACAAATGATATTTACAGTAGTTGTCTGTCATTATTAAATAATTATTATTATTGCTATTATTATTAATTGTTAAATATTGTGTATCATTATTATTATTACTATTGTTGTTGTTATTGTATAGTATTAAATCACGTTTAAACTATATACCTGTATGTACGTAATATAATATATACCTATGTATATTGAAAAAATTGATTGCGTAGATCTTATCAATATATTATATAATTATGCAAATTTCCGGGTCTTTCAAATTTTATATGCTCGAAAAAATTGTACCCATGCGTTTTGTTGTCTTTAATCTATCTTGAAATTTATGACATTAATGTCATTTAGACGTAATTTTTGTCCAACCACAGTTTATTTTTCCTATGCGATAAAAAATTTTAACACACATAATATTATGTATTTGAATTGTTTATGCATTTTCATTTTTGTCAAACAAATGTATTAAATATGTCGATTTTTTATGTTGAAATACATTTTTAAATACATTTTGCTGGAATTAAGGAGGATATGATACAACCTATACAAAATACAACGATGCTAAAGACTTTCTTTAATGAATTTAAATTTGTTTTTTAAATCCGTAGGTTGGATGTAGAATTAAAATTCAAAATTAAAACCAATGTTGTAGAGTTAAATAATAATAATTCGTAAAGTTTAATTTTTTCAAATTCAATAGACTCTTTGCAAATGATTGTGCATATTTTGTATATAGTACAATATCATATGATCATATGATATATAAGATTTTCTCGACATTACTATGACTGAAAATCGAAAAATCGTTGCAGATACGCGATACGTATACGTAGGTATATAATCTATTATATTTGTACATGATATGCCAAATGCAATTATATGCGTTTGAACGTGATGATGTACGTGCGCGTTCATACACTGTGCCTTGTACATTTTGGTAATGCAATATCTGCGGTGCGGTCAGTGTCGGTCACTATCGGCGCGGTCACAGCCATCGCCGTATGTATTATAATATACCGGTTTCCGGCGGCGACGTCCCAGTGCAATTTCAAATTGCCCGTCCCGTCCGTATACCTGTACGACGACAATAGCCGGCATGCGTACCAACACGAACATCGCTCTTGGCGGCGGCGGCGGCGGAGGGATCGACCCCGGCGACTAACGAGAGAACCGTCTCCTGGAGCCGTTTTCCTGCGCCCACCCCTTCGCTGCCCGAGCCCATCCCACCCCCGGTATCTCATCAACAGTCACGTCACCGCCAGCCGGGGCGGCCTTTGTGGCGCGGCGGCGGTGGCGGCGGTGGCGGCATAGCCGGCGCTCGATAAACCAGGCCTACGCCGACGCACCGTGCACGCACACGCATTACGTACGAGGCCCTACGCGCATCTCGACGACGACGGCGTCTACGGCGACTACGACGGCCTGTCTCATCGCTGCAGCCAGACTCTGCCGTCGTCTCGTTGTTCCCGTGGTCGCGTCCGTTCAGCGCGGCTAGCGTTATAATAATTATTATCAAATCCTCGATAGTACACAATGTTTAATGTATTCGCAATAATACAGCAATGGTAATAATAAAAACGATAAAACCAACAACAATGTAACTACGATAACATCCGCGTTTAACCGTATATACATTATAATATCTTACACGCGGTCGTGCCCGTGCATGTGTAACCGTCGCGATAATCTCGCACACGTATCTACATAGTGCGTATCGTATTGGCCGCGCGCGTCGTACATTATTCGATATATTGCTTATACTATATATTTTGCGTATCACCCTCGCGATCACTACCGGTGTAGTGAGGACCGGTGAGCCGCGATACGTGCACCCGTCTACCAATAATAACATAATATATTGTAATGATGTAAACGGTCCACTCCCGCGATGTTTTGAACCACCACGACCGTTTGCGCCACCGCCGCTGAAGCCATTCGCGTCCAGTGCGACGACGACCGCAGGGTAATATAGCGGGACGATGAAGGAAAAGTCGGCCATTGTGGTGGTCACCAACGCGGCGGCCACGGCCACTGCCACCACTATTGTGATCGTGCACGCAAAGACGGAAGCGGACGCGGAGACATCGACCGAGGACGTGGCCGGGGAAGAGGCGGTGGCTGTGGCCGATGACGCCGTTGCCGGTGTGGACGAGGAGAATTTACCCCCCGTTCCGGCTTCCGTGCCACTATGCTCGCGACTTTTCTCGCCTTCTCCGCCTCCGCTGTCACCTCCGTCGTCACCTCCACCCTCGCAACCGATAGCAACTGCAGCATCGGCGGCCGCCGCACCACCCCTACCACCGTTATCCGTGGCTATCAGCACAGGTAAACACATTATACGTGTGCACACTTTTAAATGCAACACAATCATAATAATGTACACATAGTTTGTCGAGTGCATTGTCCATACTGTTTTAGTCGACTCGATCGATTCGTACGGCAAAAGTATACATATATACCCTATGACATTTTATATTGCGCATTGTTGTCGCGTGTATGCATAGGGTCTACCTCGTACGATCGAGCTGTTTTACGGGTTTCCTTGCGCATGCGCGCTTCCCGTAAGACGTATATACATATTATATATAATGCAAAAAGTCGGTACAATGAATGTTACGATGTTTAGATAGTCTCGTGCAGGCGACGGAGGCGGTCGATCGAACTTGGTCCTCGCCGACGCAATTATTATCAATCCCGCCAGTTGATAGTATGTCGTCGCCTCTTGTGCATGCGCGTGTGAGTTTGCGTGCATATCCGGGCATGTAAATGTGTGTGTGTGTGTGTGTGTGTGTGTGTTTACGAGGGTGTGTGTGTGTGCGAGGGTGTGTGAGGGTATGCGCATGCGTGTTTGTTTGTAAGTCGGTCGACGTTGGTGAGTATGACCCGATGAGGGATAGGGCGACAGAAGGATGAGAATGAGCACTGTCGCCACCACCCTTTCCCACGAGCGCGCACCCATCGGATCGATCAGTGCGTTGGTCGAAGAGGCGTGCGCGCTGTACTCTGTAATATTATACACATTTATAGTATGTCTCGAATATATATATATATATAGTACTTAAGGTTTTTTATATTTACACAGCTGTCAACGGTGGTAGTGGTAGTATGTTGTCATTATTATCGATCGTCTACTTCTGCAGTCTAAAAGTTCGGTTCCATCATCGTCATCACTGTTTTTATACCAGTCATCGGGTAAAGACTACAGGGTGATGTTAGGGGAGGACTTCTGTGCCTGCGTGGCTGCGTCGTATATTTCTTCACATAGACGCGTGCATTCGTTAACACAACAAAGATATATGTTATATGTATACAATATAATGACATGCATGTATGTATATTGTATATGTATATGTATATGTGCAACGTGCGATACATGGACTATATATGCATTTAATATGGTATCATATACCGGTGGTGTCATGTCAGCTCCATATTCGTGTTTCGAGAGATTTCCCGACTCGAAGTTCGGGTTTCTTGTTTACGAGAATGTCATATGATGGTTGTCGTATTACGAAAGTGAACAGAGTTCCATCACAGAATATAATAATAGAAACACGATCCAGGGAAGAAAATGGATGTATGTTATGAGACTGAGAGCGGATCGGGTTGAATTTGCAGTGATATAATATAATATAGGATTATATACTATATTATAGAGTCAAATTTAACACAATATAGTAGCGCAATTAATTCTCTATAAAATATTTGAATTAAATAAATTAACGTACAAACATAACAAATTATAGGTGTTAGAAAGTATAAAAGTGAATACAAAGTTATTGTTAATTTAAATAAAATGGTAACTATTGATGGATATTTTTTACGAGAATTGTTTAATATAAACTTTGAAAAACCTTTAAAATAGTGTATGGTCGAAAGACAAATTGCAGAATAAGAATATACTCGACGTAAATATATATAGAAACAGCTATACGTCATTTAATTTCCATATAAACTGTGGTGCCGATATTATACACTAATTTTTCAGTAGTTTTTCGGAATATAACGTCACATTCCATTGAGTATAATAAAATAATATACATATTTGTAATTTGCGTTAAAGTTTAGACCAATCACTGTACGCAATGTAGGGACACCGGATGAAACTATTTTCGCGGGCTTACAACACACGCGTATTTATTATCGTCAACGGGAAAATATATAATATGTACGTCTTTAATACACACACACACACATATATATATATATATATGTACAAGTAATAGGTGAAACCTCGTTCACGACGATTGCGACAAATTCAATATAAAGTGGGTGGGGACGTCCTTTCAGTATGACGGGGGTGTAACAACGCGACGTAATAAGTGTATATATATATACACGATTAAAATTTTACCTGTATACCGGAATGTTGAGACGCACCCGGTTGACGCTGTGCCCCTCCCCCCTCAGCCAACACCGAGGAAATACGCACACGTACGCCAAAACGACAACGATGACAACCAAGAGTTAACAACTACAAACGATTAACGGTACTTACAGGGGAATAAAATGGTTAAAAACCTCAACAATGTATAGTATTACATTGTATAAGTAGGTAGTCGGGCAGGCAGGTGCACAACGCCAATACAATGTTGCTGCAGAACGGCTGCGTCGTGCTGACCGTGGGCGTGTGAGAAGATGTTATAACATTATGCGGCACTCGACCCAACACTGTATACAATCATACTCTCCGATGACACCGCAGTGTAAAATATTATAATATCGTAATGTAACTAATACAAACGCGACGTCTTATAGCTGTCGCGTAATATTCCATTTCCCAGCTGTACAATGTCTATGCACAATATTATACAGCGTCGACCGCAGCGCGGGTACATCGTATACGAAAATAAAATTAACATAATATATATACATATGTTATCGAGTACAGGAATCCGTTTACACTAGCCCCGCACAGATGTATAATGAATTTTAATTGGTACCAATCACGACGGCGGACGAGAATGTTTAGTATAATATGTGATTTTTCTTTAGTCAAAATTACGTTAATAGGTATTATTATTTTTACATGATATTATATAAAGCAGGCGGATAGGCGGGTGGCCGTGCTCGGGTATGGTATCATTACGGTAACGCGATCCGTGATAATCCGCCATTGATTTAATAATGGTAATGAGCCACGTGTAAATTTCGATTGTGAAATAAAAAATCCGTTACGGGGGATTACGTGTACGCACGTATATAATATACTCGTATATTATAGTATTATAGTCGTCGTCGTAATATGCGAATCACGAACAGACGTTGAGTATCATATAGAATGAAAAAAAAAAAAACCCACGACTGCGGCGACCGAAAAACGCCGCTATGCGGATAACGGTAATCGCCATGGCCGCCGAAATATCTTCGTCTCGCGTATTATTATTATTATTGTACTGCTTCGCGTATATAATACATCTACATGTCTACATGTATGTACAGAGATCGCGCATAACGGGTCACTCGCCGTGGATGACGTCACCACCACCACCACCGCCGCCGCCGACAACCACTGCCGTTTTGGTCGGTCGGTCGGTCGGTCGGTCGGTCGGTCACGTAACGGGATAACACGCAACGGTACCTCGACTCCATATATGCGACGGTAGCGGCGGCGAGTAGGTGTGGTCCACGGGGGGGGGGGAAACAGGGGGCTCCTCGTCTCCCACAGGCCGTCTCCCCGTCATCCTCGTCCGTCACACCTTTTCTTTCCGCGGCCCACCGCCGCCACCGTCGTTGCAGCTACCGGTCCCCCGCGACGTATTTTCGCACACTGCACTCGTCAGCGCCACGTCCCCCGCTACTTTGATTCCTCCCGTTCTATCATGTCTTCGGTTACAGTCCCCGCGCATGTGACGTGTACATAAGATATATATTACCTAACACTTATCAAAGATATAATATTATAAACGTATATTAACATGTTCCAAATCTCTTGGTCGGGAACCCTAGAGGGAATACGTTTTCAACAACGTTTCGGCATCACCGAAGTGCAGTCTCGACGTGACCGGGACAATAATATTATGAACTGCGAGACTTCTAACATGCATCATATAAGAAGTGATAGGATATTTCTTCTTTTATAAGCACTAAAAGAAAAACCAATTTTATATTTTTCATATTGTATATCATTTTCAGAGCGCAAAATTTTATATATTGTCCAAATCCCATTATACCAAATTCTTTTCCAAACTACACACTCATTATAATCCTTTAATCCAAAAATTATCCTCTGCAATACACGCTCCCAGAAGATTAAAAAGACTGTGGCCCCGAGACATGCTTAACGCATAAGATACAAAAAAATAATAAAAAAAACAATAATACCAAATAATTAAATTAATGTAATTTCTTGTCAAGTGGCAATACTGAGGGTCTTTCTATTCCAATATTTTAATGTTATTTAAAAATGTTGTCATCAAACTTACTGATTATTGTAAAAATAGATTGTAAATATATTCTTATAGATAAAAAAAAAAAACTTAATATCTAGATACTGCGCGTGCTACGGTTGTTATTTTTAATAGTTGTTAGATATGCATTATTGATCTGTATGACTATATCGTGTTTGTCCATTGTTAATATAATAAATATTTTCTTTAGTCTCTTATGTTTTCTTAAATACAGTATTCAATTTTTTGTTTGAATGGTGATTATAATTTTGGTGTTAAAAATAAACTCATAAAACTCATAAAATTGGAGTGCTTAGATTCCGAAAAGACTTTCAATTGTTAACAATGATAAAATAATCATCTATATACCGAGTATTATGGTAAATACAATTATATTATTTTTCTTGTAAATAAGACATTTTTGTAGAAACTAATTTCCCAATGTAACCACCATGTTTTTTTTATTAAATATCGGTTTGATATTTTTAATGAATCAGCTAAATTAGCTAATAAATGTCCAATGAACTGTAGTATTTACAGTTATTGGCTTGTAATTGTACTTATAATCAAAGATTGTAGTGTATTAATGATATTAAAAAATGTCTACATACTCATAAAGAAAATAAATTGATTAATATCAGACTTGAGTGTTAAAAAATACATTAATTGTCTGGTAGACGGTGTAAAGAAAATAATTGGCACATTTTAAGCAACTGTTTTTAAAACAAACAATTTGTTTTCCATAAAATCATTGATCAAGCGAAGCGGGAATAAAATGTGTTGAGTCAGCAAACGAATATCATAATGTACATTACACCCTCGCTATAAATTATTGTTCGGGACGTGGGGGCTCTATGACCGCACTATATAATAATAGATTATAATATATACCGCCTTATACGTGCCGTGAACCCAACGCGCGTTAAAATATTCCGCTCGATGCATATTATATTAATAAATATTATTATATTATATTATGCATATACGCACGGCATTTTGGCGCTAATAACAATATTGATTGTGCACGTACATTTTTTTCCTCGTCATTTTCCTCCCGGACCGTGATCTGCGTGGCCCGTGTCCACGCGCGCCCCTCGTCCACCTCGTCGAAAACATCGTCATTATTATTATTATTACTTTTTTTACTATCATCATTATTATTACGATTTACAATACGTGTATCATAAGTGTTATTACGAGTACCTACCTGTTGTCGGTGGCGAGGTCGACGAACTCTTGCGCGCACAACACTCGCGCACACGCACACGCACGATGATAACGGGACGCGCCGCCGCAGTCAAACAATGATGACGAGAAACCCGCTAGTGTACCGCGGCCTCCGCCGCCGCAGCCCCTCTACCAGCCGAACGACACGATAGGAAAATAATAATAATAATAATAATAATATCTTAACTGTACAACTCGTCACCGCCGCCGTCGGCAAGGACGTTCGACGACTCTGCCGCCGCCGTCGCAACTCGTAGAACCCAAACCTTCTTCCTTGTCGTTGACCGCGCATGCATCATCCGTCTATTGCACACGCTACGTCGTCGACGGGCAGGATTTATGGCGCAATCCGCTACGTCCGTGGCTCTAGGAAGTCGTGCGAAAGACCGGTCGGGTAGCACGAGTGCATAGGTACAGTCCAGAGGTTCCCAGAGTGGTCGATTCTGACCCGATAGAGGTCGATGTCGTTAAAGAATTAAAAAAAAACACACATTCAAAACATCCAGGCTCCCCTTCTTATTAAAAGTTTTTTTTTTTCGTTAATCCAAGAAATTTTATATTAATATAGATTTAATATCCTTTTTTGTGTTTATGTAAGTTACAAATAAATCAAACAATTCAAATTAATGTAGTCAATAAAGGTATTAATATAAACAATTTTTCACTTTTCAGTAAACCCTATACCTACCTACTAGTATTGGGTCAGCTCTGTGACAGCTTTCAAAAAACGCATTGGTGAATTTAGAAAAATTCTGTACTAGGGGATCTATGGAAAAAACTGATTATATCTGTACGTGGTCTACACGGCAAAAAAAAGTTTGGGAACCACTGGTATAGTCGATACAGGGAAGGTTGTGTATACCGTTTGGTGCCCATACGCGATCAACGTGCGATCGTTGCACGTCGACGACCGACGTGGCGTGTACACTTTGGCAGTTTGAAGCCCGTGGTGGGCATTATTTAGTGGTACTATTCGTCATTTGTGGGTTTGGGGGCTGCTTAATTATTATACACCCCTCCCCCCTTCGATACCGAACGCACACGCCGCGGAAACGACATCGCTTGGTCGTGTAGTGCATAATATATATTATTAAATAGGCATGTGTGTAATCCCCATGATGTTCCTTTAGTAATATTATGGTCTATTCGACATTTTTGAACTTTTGATTTTACTTCGGCGGTGGCAAACTATATCATCTTACAACTATACAAAACGCAATATTTCTACAATAATTATTGGTACGATGGAAATAGCGCTATCCAGAGTGTAAAATACGAAACATTTACAGAAAAATATTCGTGCAACTATAATAATTAATATTATCATATTAAAAACTATTACAAATCTCAGATGCAACATCAAATGCGTTTTCGGAAAACAAATTTGTCTTTATTGGGATTTCGGGAGTGCATAATAGTCATAATAGTTTATGACAGATATATATTTTTGGATAATAATTTAAACGTTTCAAAAGCAATGAAAAACTATAATAAAAATGATTTTATCGAATTTAAGGTGATTTTATTTCAAAAACTATTCGTAGGAAATGTTGATGATTATATTGTATATTTTTCTAACATACGCTGTTTCTATTTAACACCATCCACATGAACACATGCATCTTGCATTAGGTATTAGCACCATTACAACGGTAAATGTTGATCATTCGAATTTCGATCTTTAGTTAGTGAAGGGTTAATATAATTTTCAAATAAATTTTACTAAAATTAAAGGTAATTTGTTTTACGTAATTGTGTATTTCCGATTTAATTTTTAAGTACAAAAAAAAATTAAAAATATACTACTGTTCTTGAATTGTATTCATGCTATTTAGTGTCTATTGTGTCTGGTTGGATCAACTAAGATTTTTTTTATTATATGTTTTCCGAATATTCAAGATATTTTTGTCCTTGGACATGACCGATCATAATGATATTCTTTTCAACCGTTGTGATCTCTAGAAGCTTCGATATTTTTCTAGTCATATACAAGTATTTTACTCATGCAATTTAATATTTATGAAGAAACAACATTTATGTACATATTTATAAAAATTATCAATAAAATTACTGGAATTTAATTATTTGACATTTTTGTTATATTATAATTGCATAGTATTTGTAAATAGTTATCATACTTAATAATATAATAATAATTTATCTGTATAACAATGCAAATTACTTATACATTGGCTGCAAAACAACAGCCCGAAACTACTAAAAATAAAATATAATTATTCTAGTATATTATATAGTCAAAATCACCAACAATGTCAAAAAAAAAGTTTAAAGCTTTAGCCTTCCTATAAATTAACTCTTAAAAACAGCTCTGATAGTGAAGGCGAAGGATCATTAAAAAAGATTAAAACAAAAGATTATAAATGGGCATTAAATTTATATGGATTTATTTATTTTTAAAAAACATTATTATGTGGCTGATTAAACATTATAGAACATCATGTACCTATCAGTTTTTATTATAACCAAATGATTACACCAAAAATAGGATTACATTAAACTTTTTATCGTATAAAATACTAAATAATAGTTTTTAATAGCGTATTGTAATTTATAAGAAATAGTAATGTACCTATAGTCATAATCGTACTAATCAAAATGCTATATAAAATCATGGTATTTTACAACATTATAGTCGTAATAATTATAGATTGAAAGTATATCGGTGATTAGATGGTCAGTGGCTTGAATTTACACTGATAATATAATTAATTAACCCAACGTTATCTCAAATAATAAATGGTAATCATTATTAATCATGTGTGCCGTATAAATATTATTGATAATGAAACGGCAATTTATAAACACTTTTGATTGCAAATCGAAAAAGTGATTACTAATTAGTAATTATTTTAAGACACGTCTACGAGATGTATACGATAACAGCAGTGCAAATTATTGATGAAACAAAATAACTGAATTACCCATGGACTGCTAAGATTTGCGATATATTATCAAAGGGAATTCAGTCAAGCATTCTTCAGTATATATAAATCGCATAGGAAATTTCTTTGTCGGCTCTAAAAATTAAAATGTGCAACGCAATAACAATTAATAAATAAAAACATACTACATTTCACTGTATTATAATTGATACGGTACATCGCAAATGTATATTTTATTATTCTAAATTTAAAATTGATGATTTATGAATAAATAATTGCATTTAAATACAAGAAACGTTGTCTGATGATATATTTTTTTTTAATTTTTTCTTAAATACATATTATAATAAATCTTGTCGTAAATATGAACAGTAGTTCGCGTGTACGCGTGTGTTGAAAATATGGAAAAAAAAATTATTATATCTTTGAAGTGTATGCGTGTATACATTCACTACCTACGTGTCGTCCTATAAAATATGAAAAAATTGTACTTATTTTCTCGTTCCTCACACGGCCATGTGCAGGTTAACGGACTGACAGGGGGTTTGACGAAGGGAAGAAAAACCTCGATCGTGTCTCTTCTATTTTAAATATTCTTAATTAGACGTGAACCAGTGGCGTATTTGAAGGAGCGATGGGGGCAATCCCCACCCAAGAATTTTTAGACCAGGAAAATTTTATATAATTAATGGGTATAGGGTATTTGTGATTTGAGTATTTCATTTAAAAACAAAAATTCCAAAAAATTGTGTCGATGATAACAAATTGGTAAAAATCACGGTTATCTGGATAACCGTGGTAAAAATGTACATACATTTTTCTTTGTGGTACATATGTCGTCATACACACTACGTCATGTAGATCACTGGTAAACTAAACCCCCATGGGTCATTTAGTCCCCGGTATTATTAGAATAAGTTCTTTTTCTTAAATTGCATTAAAAAAAAAAAAACTTATAATTCTTCTCTTTGCTTACTTTTGTTGCTTTTTTTTGTTAGATTGAAAGCATGGTTAAGATCCAAAATGGGACAAGAACGCTTGACTAGTTTGGCTTTGCTAAACATACATCATATTATAACTATATCAATTGATGATGTTATAAATAGATTTGTTAATACAAAAAATAGATATATAGATTTTGTTTAATAAATATGTTGCTTTTTTTTATCATATTTGTTTAACTTATTACTTTATAGGTTATACATGTGCAATATAAAATTTATTATGTCTTGGTAAGTTTGTGTGAATAGTTGGGTAAACTCTTTTTAAATTCGCCCCCCCCCGACATGATCTCTCAAATACTCCACTGACGTGAACCTGCGCCATTGTGCGATTTCCAGTGCAAGGAGGTCTGATATAATCAATGCTCGAATGGGGGTGGGGAACGCAGGTGGATGGAGTTCGCTTTCATTTTTCTTATAGATTTCAGTGTCCTCCTTCATTTAATTCAGCGAGGAACGCTAAAAATGCGTCCCCCTAGAGATGTTTACTTTTAAACGGTGTAATGTGTATTTTAATTTTGTAATCGTTTATTCCTATTTTCTATAACAAATTGCAAAATAATTGTTTTGTTTTTTTTTAATTTAATAATCTAATGATTTAATTTAATATATTATTTAAAGCATTATATATGTTCTATCTTTATAGTATCTTACGATATATGCGGGGGACGAAGTCCACAACGGGTCACTTTTTAATTCATCTGGTATTTTCTGAACCAAAACTAGCGTCCGTTCTCGTTTTAGATTCTGAACGGAGTGATAGAATCTATTGATTTTACAATGATGTATGTTTTTATTATTTTATTTTTTTATTTTTGTGTTTGACAACATCTTTTTTGGCAATAAAATGCTTCAATTTTCTTAAACAGCAACTTTTCTGAAAGGAAAGTGAACGTAGATATTTGGGTACTGGGTACTTGGGCAAGTCAAAAATGCAACTTTTTCAATACTTTCTAAAAGCGTCGAAAAAATCGATAAAAAAATTACGAAAAAACAGGAAATTTTACACAAATTCACGTTTTGACAAAATACATTTTTTTAAAATGTTCCTACTCAAAAACGAAAAATTGCAAACACTTGAAATTTTCACCAAATCTTTATATTAGTTTTTTCTATACATGGTTAAATTTTCAAAGTATTTTGACAAATTTTGACTTATTTATAGACAATTTAAATTATTGATTTTTGTAAGTTTTTTTTTTTTAAATATCTATAAAATTTATTTGGCTGTCCGAAAACTCTTGAAAATTTAATACAAGGTTAATTTTAAGTTATACTTATCGTAACTAGAAAATATCGGAGATCATTTTACTCAAATTTTTTTTATAAGCCCATAAATTTCAAATTTGTATAAAATATGTTAAAATCGCGATGATTTGCAAGTTATTTTGTAGTTGAAAATTCATAAAAAATTTTTAGTTTATACTTAAGGATTACAATATTTTAACACTGTGTTATCCATAAGTTACTTTTCAAAAATCTATAGAACAATTTCTACTGGACTTTAAAGAAAAAAATGTTATGACTGTTTGAAATTCAAATTTTTACGAAATTGCACTATTGAATTATATTTCAATTTAAATATAAAATACTATATTATTATACACCCATTTTATACCAACATAGCATCTCCGTTCAGAATCGTTAAGTGTATACAATGATACCTATCATTGCATTCAAATTTAACAAATCCATTGTAATGACCTATCCTATGAACGAGTTGCACTTCACCCCCGACTGTACAGCAGAGCGAGGCATATCCGGTTTATTTTTTTTTTCCAATCCGAGCACTGGATATAATTAGATGTCAAACCAAACGCCAAAATCTTGTTGAACCTATACACGACAATCAATTTCTAATAGGCATTGAACGGCCGGCGACAGCCTTGTAGGTATATTAATATGTTTATGCAGTGCCCGGGATTATTTTTTAGGGAATATTAAATTGATCGACTCGCAGCAAGTTAACGCCCCGTAAAATCAACGATACGACCACAATTGCACGTACACGGACGTATGTCGAATGTAACACCATGCGGCGCTTGCCTATCCACAGCGCCGTGTTTTCGTCGCAGTCGTGTCGGTACAATAATATTGATTCTAACGTTGAACAATATTATTACACTACGTTGGTCCGGCGATAACAATAACATATTATAATAATAATGTTACACGTTATCTTGTGTTTTTATTTTACTAATGGAAACTACCGAAGAATCCATCATTGTTATTATTTTTATCGTCGTATACAACAGCTAGTGAGTGAACGGAATTGATTTATTTCACCGTCATTAGTTTTAACACTTTGAAAATACATACAAGGGAAACCTAACACTGTAAGTGCCGATTTTCACTTTTCTGTATACAAATATATACTCTTTACAGTATTCTATAGTTAATCACGTCAACCAAAAGTCGACATCGAGTGCAATAATATCCGATAAATGAATTCCATCAACTCGGGATCAACATTAATTGGCTGCTACTATAAAATCTAAAATATATACGTACTTGAAATAATGGTAGGCAATTTGATTAACTCTAATTAATTGTTGTCAATAAATCAATTCAGCAGCAAAAATAACGATACTATACGTAAAAGAGCGTCAGCCGAAAATATGATTGATTAACATTTCCATTAAACCGATATGCATGTTGATATTTGATGAACACGATAATATTTGTTGAGACCGGCGACAAAGTTAATTAATTTAATTTTTAATTTTTTTTTTTTTTTACTTTTAAAATAAAAATAATTCTTTACGTTTTTAATGATTATTTTTAACAAAATGTATTGCACACTTTAATGTACACACGATATATATATATATGTGTGTGTGTGTGGTGTGTGTGCTGAATGATAAACAATGACGGATAATATTATTATTATATTTTAATCATGACAGAAGAAATTCATGTGAAAGTTTGGACGAATGTACCATGACCAAAATCAGTTAACCGTTTGCACACGATTTTATTGTAAAAGATTAATAAATACGTTTTCCAATCAATGGATTATTAGAGTTTTGTAATTATTAGACTTTTTTGAAGAAGATTTTCACAATTGTGATTGATATTCAATTAGATATTCCAAAAATAATTTAGAATTCACTGTGATGGTCATTGAATTATTCGAGAAAATATTTTTATTATCACACCGCAATAATTATATCCATGTATTTTGTTTCGTATAATATTTATGTCTAAAGAGTAGAAAAAAAAAAAATGCTTTTATAGTAAAAATTTGAAAAATATTTTGAAATAAATTATTTTATTCAATCGAAACATGATTTGGTTTTCAAAGATAATTTACACTTTGTGTAGAGTACCAACAGACACACTACTTATACGTTGCAAAATCATCGTGACAAAAAATTACGGTTATACAACAGTATGCGATTATTATAAAAATATAAAAACATTGGGTACCCAAAATCGCATTAACTGCCTTCGGTGAACGGATTTTATTTATTTATTCAATTTTTTTTTACTATTTCTGCGCTATCCTTGTGTCTGTGCATGGGTGTATACATATATGTGTGTGTGTGTGCGTGTGACAAGCGGCGGTAGTGACCTCGATGACGGCGACGACCAGGGTTTAAACATTATTAAAAATTTAAAAATAAAAATATTGTAACCAGCTTACATGAAATGTTGAGCAAAAAATAAAACCACCGTAGTCGCGGCAGCGGTGATTATAGGAAGGTGGCTGTCGAACAAAAGCAATTCTTTTGTACCAAACGTGGTGATATAAAAAAAAAAAAACAACAACAAATAACATATTACTATAAATACTATGTGCGTGAATATGCACGGCTACTATACTATTTGTGGTAAAATATTTACTTGTTCATGACGATGTCTGTCAGGTGGGTGTTGATTGGGTGCTAGTTACCACGTTGCGGTAGTAAAGTATTTGACTTTTTTTATTTAATGGACATTTCAATCAGAAACTATTACACGGATATTGTTTAACAATAATTACAAATATCATGTTGGACTTCTGGATATGAAGGGAAGGAGGGAAATGTCTTCTCTTCTTACGATGGTAACCGCAAAATCATTAACCAGCGTGACAGTTGCGGCGTTGTTCCATCTAATATACATATGTACGTAATATAAAAGCGCATTGTGTGTAACTCATGTACGACTGTACTGGTAGACACAAACTTATAAAGTAATCAAACAACCAAGAATACTATGCCACTGCTATTAATTTTGTTTCTATATCACAATAATAAAACACATTTAATATTGAGGTATTTATTAGATGTTGTAATTATTATCGTAATTCGCGTACATTTTATGGGATGTCAAGCAAAATGTTTTTGAAATGTTGTGGAATTTTCCTATATGAATACCTACCTTTTATATCAATATAATTTTCAATATAACATTATCTGACCTCTAAACGATACTGAAACTTCTTAAACTGTATATATGGCTCAAATAAATAAATGTTTCACTCAAAAACTTTTTGACTGCCGTATAATATTAAGAAACAAAATATGACCAAGTATAATTAATCATTATATGAAAATCCTGCACATGTGTGTGTTATATAATATTATAATATTCCACGTATTTTTCTGTATCTATAAAATTGCCGTGTCAGTTAATATAGCATAATGTCATTGTATACTAAATGTGTTCGAAATAACGAAGAGTTACAATACATCCTATATAGACCGCAAATGACCAAGTCCCTGGACGGAGGATTTATACACGGCGCCATAGAACGAGATCGTAAAAGAGATTACAATTGCGCAAAATACGAGTTTCAGATACTCGGGCGCGTCTGTACGATTCCTGCTTACTACTACATCGTGTTATGTTTTACGCGACTTCTCGAATTGTGTCTGACTGCACGTCGTTCCAAATGAGCCGGGTTCGCGCACAGCGAGTTGTGGTAGGTATTCATTATTTTTGGCAAACCTCTTCTCACCTGAATCAGCCCGAATCTGGAGACTTGTTTGAGTCGTGAACTGCCGAACTCTGCAATAGGCTGCTACCGCCCGTCGCACACCGCGCCGCAGCAGCCACCGCTCGCCGTTTCCGAAAAAAACCTGCTACCTGCACAATGCCGCGAACGGCCGAACGAGTTTTGAACAGTTTTTTTCTTTTTTTTTTCGGTTTTTTGCCATCATTTTTTCGATAAAATTTAATCGGGTGAGCACGTTGTATACATAATAATATGTATATATACTACATAACCGACGGGGAAGATAAACTGTCACCGAGGCGTACAAATCACGATATATTATATAGGTATAGTGTATGCGTAACATCGTTCGTAGGGTAGAGGGATATAAGGAATAGATAACATTTGGAATTTTATTTACTGCGATGCATTTAAATTTTAGACACGTAATTTTAGATTTATTGTGAAGCAATTATTCTAATAGAAATATACAACAGACCCGTTTATAATATACAAGTCAAATCATGAGACTTAAAAAAAATGCGTGTCATTTACATATATTTATTTGTAGAAACACAGGATTTACTACTATTATGCGGGACCATTTTACACTCAAGGTTTTTTTTTCAATAACCATTTAATTTTTAAATCGAAACTTTATAAATTTCAATTGTAAAACAATAAGACATACAAAAAATCTAATGTTCGAATGTATCAGTTCCATGTTGAATTTTCTTCTAATTTATAGAAAGAAATAAACGTAGAAGTTATAAATTATTAATGATTATGTAATACAATTTTTCAAACTTGAAATATTGACTTTAAAGTAAAAATATTAAGAACCATGATTATATTATATATTCAAACGATAGTTTAAAAATCTTGTTTTAAATGTTTAATGAATATATAATGATTGGATTTTGGCAAAATATGATAAGTGGTATATTTGCATACAGATGAAAGTCATTTGTTATTTTTATGGATTCAAATTCTTTCAAATTACATTCTTGATTCCGAAGATCTAAAAATGTGATACGAGTCTAAATAAATATGCCCAGTTCTAAATAACTACAACATTTTTTTAGAAATTGACCAATAAAGTATTAACCTGCAGATCAGAATATTATATGGAGGCGTTCGATTTGAAAATATTTCTACCTTGACTTATATAGGTACAGTGCCCTTCGAGAAAATCTTGAATACTAAAATATGTACGTTTATATATATCCGATCTGTGAAAATCATATTATATTCAATAATACACCGTTTGTACACGGGTATATGTAGCGACGACGTAGTGGCGCTACATAAGTCATTATTTTATAACGTATATTATGTGCAATAGTAATCGCAGCGATCATCACGTTGTTCGCCACGACCGCTCCTCAATTTTTTCCACAATTAAATTTTGTTATTATATTACCGCCATAACGTTACCGCTGCAGCCCGTGTTCTACACAGCTAGCGCCTTTACAGTTCGCAACATTATAATAAATAATATTATCAGTGGCGTACTCCAAATTCGTTTATGGGGTTACCATGAGCATAATTAAAACATTTTTATACACTTATATTATTATATATTCATATGTTAAAATTATAAACATAAAAATAACTTTTAAAGTCATAGTTAATATTAAAAGTAGCGGATCTGAAACTCATTTAAGAAGGGAGTAAATTGGTATCATAGAATTATAGTTACTATAACAAGAACGTAACTAAAAACACATTTCCTATGAGGGATTTTTGTTTTAATTTTTTCAATATATTTATACATTAATATTTTTTTTACGTTTAAAGTGTTTTTAATAAATAAATAAATGTAATTCTAATACAAATGAATTTTAAAAAATTAATATTTTATAGCTTATAAAATACAATAATTTAATATTTATTTTTCTTGATGATTTTGAAAATTTATTAAGTAGGTACAGAGTCTGCTGGAATTTTAATATTTCTTTTTGATTTTTTCTTATAGGGGGGGGGTGTTAAATACCTAATTCCCCCCTTACCTTCAGTACGGCATATTATTAAACGTATTAAATACGGATTGTATAACGTCGTACTAGCGTGCACAGCGCATATATACACACGATGTGTACACGCAGCGCTGTCTGGCATAAGTTCGAAAACGTTCCGAACGCGCGCGGTAAAACTTATACTCTCCAAACTTTCTTGACATGTTGGGTTCATTATATAAGTATATACCTATGCACCGCGGGCGGAATCAACACATACGCACACGCACACACATATATACACACACATACACGATGGTGTGTGTAAACACGTAACAATATAATATTTATACAATATACGGATTGCACACGTGTAGCTTACATCATCTATGTATTAATATACTTAACTTCTGCTAAAGCGGAACGAGGGCAAAGTTCTGCGGCGCGTGTCAACGGCTAATACGCACACATGTACGCGGTCAGCGTGGTCGTCGTCACCGCAGAGTCGGCAGTCGTGCTTTCGACAGGCTTTTACGACGGCGACGATGAAGTTTTAAAACGCACTGTATACCATGTAATATTATACCAACGCGTCCAATCGATAAACGAATTTGACGTATATATCATATTATTATATTACACTATACCGCACGGCGTACCCGCGTGTACCTGCCGTATCACTGAAGGTGTTCCGGTGATGTATTATATCGCACTTTTTTAAATCCCACGTGTAAAATGTATTATTAATATTATTATTATTGTTATTTTATATTAATTAATCCGCGGCAATTTGGACCCATTGGATATACGTGTAATTAGATTGTTTTTGGTTTGGGAATGGCATAGGTTTTTAGAACACGCATGTGATCTATATATATATATATATATAATGTACATAGCTACGTCGCTAAAAATCCGGGTGGTCACCCATTCGGGAGCTAGTGACACTGGATGGTGCTTAACCGTAGCACTGATTAGCAACTGCGGCTGACCACTATGCCACTACATGTTCCGAAGTATATTATATCCTGTAATAGGACAAATGTACGATGATGTTGATGAATGATGATGAACCGATTAAACGTACCGACGAGTAACGATTACGTGAACATTCTATTCCTAGTATAATAGAGAACATCTAGGTGTGTGCGCACTGCGCATATGCATATACTGTATTTAAATCGAATAATTATCTTTTATAGTTTATACAATACACAATGCAGTACATACCCTGTAGGGATCAACGTAGTATCGATGAGAAAGAGGTCGCATAATACGAGTAGTATACAATATACGAACATGTCTCTCTAATGTTTGTACATACTTCATATACCGAAACGTGTAAAAACGTCTCCTCTTTTGGCATTTTTTTAAAATTGAGAATTAATTGACCAACAGAAAAAATAGATTAAATATTAAAAGTTATTAGTATTAGTTATTATATATTTTTAAATGTGGTGGACTGGTGGAATCGTTCTTGAATTTTGGAAAAAAGTGATTTTTCGCAAGACAATTTATAAATCGTTTTCAATAAGGTATGGGTAATCTTAAATCACAGTATTTAACGATTTTGAGACCCTGGATCCCTTAAATCCACGGGCCCTTGAGAAGTGCAATCCTGGACGCCCTTAATCCAGATTCAACTAATATCACGTGTGTTTAGCTATATTTTCTATCTCAGGTATTTCGTCTAAATGCAGAGCAATTCGTTCAAATTATAGTCAACTAGGCCTTTCTAGAATTAAGCACTAAACCCATTTTGAAATTCCCATCACATAACATTATAATGTCTTTATTGCTCGTTGTTTTCCGCCGCTTTGAACGATGTCCGTGTATGTATATTCTAACCAAATCGTTGGCGCTAATCCTCTATTCTCGTCCGCCAATACATCTACATACCTACATTTTATCGCAGACAATAGTTATTTTGAATCTCGTACTATCGTATACATTTAGGTGATTAGCCTTCCGTTTTGCAAGAATGTGGTTCAACGTGATGTATATGTAATAACGTAACTATCCACGATGGTCCGTTTTAACAAGCCCAAGATAAAGGAAAAGATAATTGTGTACCGGTTTGAAAAATCGAGTGGACAACTGCAGCCACTATGTCTATGTCAATATTGTCCTGCGATAAATCCGCGTATATTTCTCCGTTTATTTCTCGGCGGGCACGATTACTGGTCGAATATTGATTGTATATATAAGGTCGAAGCATAATATATTTTTATGTATTCGGCGCCGATCGAGCTGTTATATAATATAAAAAATATAATGTATAACAATTAAACGTATGGTTTGTATACGCCAAACAGTACCAACGACGACGTTGATAATAATAAATTTAATGATATCACGACGACGATAATAATTTACCGGAAGAATGACAGTTTCCGCGTCGGCCACCGCCCTCGGCGCCATCGATGCGATCGCACCGCCACGGCATTTGGCGGTACGTTTTACCGTAATACGTATAAATAAATCTGCGCACCACGGTACAATGTTATACAATTATTATATTATCGAAGCGACAACTGCTGCAGTCAACGGTTACGCGTGCGTGTTCGTCGCCCGTGAAATATATTCGAGTAAACGTATAGTTATATGTAAGTATTAAAATATATAAACCGTATATAATATGTGCGTTATATGCGAGCATGTGTGTGTGTGTGTGTGTGTGTGTGTGTGTGTGTGTGTGTGTGTGTGTGTGTGTGTGTCCGAGCGCGTTCAACTGCACTTGTAATAACATAATAATAATGATGACGATGATGATGATAATAAATAATAATAATAATATCGGGTAGCGACGGGTGCTCTCCGAGCGTTGCAGAATGGAAGGCGGTCGCCGTCGTCGCACAGCAGGTGTGTGCCGCAACCCGACACGGCGGAGGTTTCGTCTTCGGTCGAGTTTATATTTCGTGTCTAATGGTGCGTGTGTGGGTGTGCGTGTGTGTATGCAAGTGTGTGTGTGTAGAAAAACATAACGGTCCCACGGTTTATTCCGTTTTTATGATATTTATTATATTTTCCTTACACCGTCCCGTCGGTCGTAGTCGTCGTCGTCGTCGTTGCATTGCTCCACTTTTCCGCCCCCGCGCGCATCTGCCGCACAGGTAAATAATATACGTGCCACGCAACCGCGTATACATTGTGCCGCGCGTGTGCGTGAGAGCGCTCACCCCCGGTGAACCCTGGTGACGGCGACGCGTCGACGTGTTTTTTTTCTTTCATTATTCTTTTTGATTTTTTTTTTTCCACCCGTTGGCAGCGGTAAAGTACCGTTTCCTATACATATATTATGCGTGCACCGTATTATGTAGTATAATAACGTATCGTATTGTGTGCATGTGTGTACACCACTCGGGTACGTAATACTGGCGCACACACCCAGTCCCGTCGTACACGGTGCACACCGTTCTGTGCACCGGGCGTCGTGGTCCGTACAGGTGTTTTCGACGGGATTCGTCCCGGCACTGCATCCCGGTGTGCAAACATTAGATAATATACATATATTGATAAGACGAGATGCAGCACTGCGGCTGTGCGCGTTGTTATCGCACTGCTATGGAGAAGTCATTGTTTTAAAATATACAAGGATAATAATACATATATATTTTACTGAACGTTTATTCCCTCCTTCCTCCTCATCCCCGGTTAACGCTAATACACGTGCGCACGACTGCATCGATTTTTATTCCGTACATATACTGTACATAATATATATATATATATATATATATACATGATATTTGTGTACGTGTTCTTTCAGACGATTTTGAAAATGTCGTATATACCTATACTTAGTCGATGGAAATAAAAAGAAACCTGCATCGTCGACGGTGTGCAGTGCAGTAGATATTGTTATAGTATTATTGTTCTACATTACTTCCGCGCGGAAGTCGTTCTGCTCGAATATAACTATTGGAAATAATACGTTTTCCCTGTAAAATTTCAGTGCGCTGAGGTACAGATATATACATATTGCCTATATACACAAATCTCGATTCTGACAACAAAAAAAACTTATAATAACGAGCGTTACGAAGCAATACGATTATCTAGGTATTATAACTACGAAAAACTTCGCGGCAGCGTAACTTTTCCACGAAAATATGCAACTGTTTACGCGCAAACGACAGCGTTTTACATCGAAACTTACCGTGCTTCGTTATTGCGGTAACGTTTCGTCCGATTTTGACGTCGGTGACGTACGGATACGTACGATTACATTATGTATTAAGGAGTTTAGCATTATCTCCGAATACACACAAAGAAACACGAATACATGTGTTGTCCCTGCCTTGGTCCGAACACAAAGGCAACACCCTGGGGGTAGCGAGGGCATTTACGATCGTGACGACGTCAATGGTTGTTTTATGTGTGTAGTGTGTGTGTGTGTGTGTGTGTGTGTGCAAGTGTGGGTTGAGGGGTGGTTTTATTTACTGTCGAGGTAACAACGACAACGTCGTCGTCGTCGTCGACTGCAGCACAACATACAACAACAACGACGTGAAAATAAAATGGTAACAATATTATCGTCCGAGCACGCGTACGGCAGTGCTGATGGTGACCCGCGTTATACACATTACATACTACTACATAACAACACAATATTAATTAATTTATTATTATAATTTACTAGTATATCTTATACTCCTGTGGGTACGGTACATAATATGTTTATATGTGTGTACCTATGTATATATAATAATATAATATATTATTATATTATGTACAAGCGCGCAGGCGGCATCGTCGACGCGCAAATGTTTTCGCCACCGCCAGTAGTATCCTAGGCGGCGGCGGCGGTAATGCGCGCGCGCGCGCTCGCGCGACGCCTCTGCTGTCGTGCTCGACTCGATGCCGTCTCCACCTCACTCTATCACCACCCCTCTGCCGCCGCAACTCTTTCTCCTCATTCTTTCCTTCTCTCTCCATCCACCATCGACCATATGTATACAATTTTTTTTCAACTCTTCTCACTCACACCACACTGCTGTCTTTCCCATTCTTCCAACACACACACACACGTACACATTACATTACACATACACTTTTATTTATTTTTTTCTATACATTCTCTCTCTTCCGCGAGGCACTCCTCCTCCTACCCGCCACACTCTTTTGCACGCGTATTACACACACACACACACACACACACACACGTTCGTCGAGCTTTCTTTCTCTCTCTTTCCTTATCGTGTAAGTATGTGCACCCACATAAACATATATATGTAATATATAAACTTAAATTCGCGTAAGCGCGTGCATGCGAATGTGTGTATAATGTCCTATTCTCACCAAAACCTTCCCCTCCCACACACACACACAAACTACGTATATAGATATAATAATATATACGAGCATTTACTCGCGTGCACACACACACACACACACACACACACACACACACACACACGCGCGCGCGCGCGCGGGCGCTCGCGCAAATATACGCACGCAGAAACTCGAACACTTCTCCGCCGACCGTACCGACGGTGAATGGCTATTACGCCGCCCACCGCCGCCGCCGTCACTGCGCTGCCGCCCGCCACCACGGACTACGTCACTACGTCAGTACTCAGTCACTGTACTCGGCGGTTAGTTAGTGAGCGAGTGCCGTCCAACGTATGTCGTGTGTAGTACGCGAGCGCATGAACATCGTCGTCACCGCCGCCGCCGCCGCCGCCGCCGCCGTCCAAACACCGTTTTCGCGTGTTACTTAATATACCACATTGCCGTCGTCTACAATATTACTACTACTAACTACTGGCTGCTGTTTTCCCATCGCTCGAATACGCGTATATAATACAGCTTGTAGGGTTTTTTTCAATTTTATTTTATTAATCTACCTATATATATATATATATAAATATTTTTTTTTCGTCTCGTCCGATCCATATACACATATATTTAATTTTCGTTTCGACTCGAAATTCGCGAGTGTTGACTATCGTTCCGATGTATAAACGTCGTCGTTGTTCATCATCATCATCATCATCATCATCATAATGAACACCACGTATTATTACAATGATGGTACGTTTTAGTACACACGTTTAAGACGTGCACACACACACACCGAGAGTGTGGGTAACGTTATTATATAACAATATTTTCTTGTTTTTTTTTTTTTTTCGCACGTTAAACACCGTTTGTACGGTTCGCTCTCGCGCGCGCGCCCGTCTTCTTGTCGTCGCTATTATTGTTGCACGCACGCGATAACACCGACCGCCGCCGATAACCTCGCACGGCTGCAAAGCTCCGACGCGTGTTCCCGTGCACGGCTACCGCGAGCGGAACACCCGATCGTACGCCGACGTCGGCGATCGGTGTCGTGAAAAACTGCACCACCGGAGTTGACGGAACAACATGACCATCACCGTCGTTGCGAACAACGACGACGACGACGATCAACGGTCGCACCGACACCAGTAGACGAACAAGCATTCACCGGGTGATCTCGCATAATACACTGTGAGCTGCGTACACATCATACGAGTCGCATAAAAGTATACATTATTTCAATATATCATCGGTTCGATGCCGACGGACACCAGCTCTTAGGCGATGTCGGGTTGTCTACAAATTCGCGCAGCAGCCGCACGTGAGAAAACCGTAACGGCATAACAAATGTCTTCGTCGTCGCCCATATCATCTTCGTCGCCGTACTATCACCACCAGCAGCAACAGCAACAGCAGCAACAGCAACAGCAGCAGCAGCAGCAGTATAACAGTCACCATCAGCAGCAGCTCCAACACCACCTGCAACAGCACCAGCATGCCGGCGGTCCCTCTGCTGCCGTCACCGCCGCGGCCAACAGCATCCTGATGTCGCCGTCTTCGGGTGCTAGCGCGACGGCCACGGGACCGTCCCTGCAGGGTGACGGAGACATGCAACAGCAGCAGGGATCAGTGGCAGCAAGTTCCGTGGTGGCTACAACCACGTCGTTGTTACAGCAGTGCTGTTCACCGCCTCCACCGCCCGGCACATCGTCCAGCGTCAGCGGAGTGCTGCGAAAAGGTACAAACACCGACCATCCCTTGTATTCATATATCATTGCGTATACATACGCTCGCGCAACAGCACATAGATGTATATCATATACGCGCGCCATGTAGTCCCGTGTCCGTGATAATATATTCAGGTTACGGGTTGATGTAATGTATCGTTGTTGCATTGTTGTGTATGTACACTGTACACACGGTGCTGCGTCATCGTGAAATATAGCTGTACATTTATAATAATAGTATATACTTTTTCGAATTTAAGCCGTCACCAGCTGTTATAATAATAATAATAATAATAATATGTAATACATAATAGTTGCGCATTGTGCGGCGTGCGTAAATAATAGTTACGGAGCGCCCTGCAAGTCGTCGGCCGCCATATCGCTGTCGCTGTTCGCGAAACTTGCACGCGTAATCGATCTTTTCCGCCGCAAAGACGATCCCCCTACCCCCACCCGTGCCCCGGTCCTGTGGCAATGACGTATTACCGCTGCCTCCCTTTCCCCCCCAACCATCATTATAACGACATTAGAGTAAACCCTCGACCCGTGTAGGTATAATCCGCGACACGACTGTGGTTGTTTGGTATATATAATATACAACATACACATGATATAATAATAATAATAATAATATATATATTGTATCCATAACTGTTCCGCCACATATATTGTACACATACATGTACATGAATTGTCTACCTATGCGTATTATTTGTATGTATATATATATATATATATATATATATGTACACTGTTTAATGTATACAGGCGTGCACATGTGCGTACAAAGTTACTGCAGTGCGCGATCGTTTGGAGAAAAGTTTTCCCGCAGTGTATTTACCAGTCGCCGCGCTCGGTCGGTATTTTTTTATATTTTTAATACAAACAATTTCGTTCAGAATTATGTTATCCGCACATGCCGTCGTTGCCGCGTAATTTTATTGCCGTTATATTATTATTATTATTATTATTATTATTATTATTATATCGGCGAGTGGTCGTGACGATTACGCGAGAGTTCCTCTCTCTAATTATTGCGAGTACCTGGTTACACAGTACAATACAGGTATAATATACATGTACGTATACATAAAGAGATGGCGCGCGCGAAAAAGAGAGAAGGCGGCAGCGCAGCAGAGGAGAATGTCCGACCGCTCGCCGCACGTCCGTTGCGTAACGCCCGTCGTCGTCGTAACAGCGAAAGTTTCTCCACGCGCGCGTCGTTTATATCCGGTCGCCGCCGCCGCAAACGGCACGAAATCTTTCTCCGCGCGCAATAACGTCGTATATTATGATTGTGTACGCCGTTTTGCCGGAGAAAATAAATGAAATGGTACACGAACGTAAACGCAGTAAACAAAAATTAATAAAAATTCGCCTACAAACAGCATTTCCCGCATTCCAGGGCCAATGCTATCGTTTTCTGCTCCTCATTCCGATCCCATTTATAACTATTCTCCCCCCTCCGCTCCGTCCGCCGGTCCACCTTACAATAACTCGCACGGACGCGACATCCGCGAAATTATTATTATTGTCGTATTATTTATAGCTGCAGCAAAGTCCGTGGGCCCCGCGCTACATCACTGATGCGGCGACCAGTAATTTTGTGCGCGTTTCGCGACACGCGTCGTCCGAAAATCTGACCGGTCACCACATCGTCCGATAAATAGATATTATGGAGATATTATAATAGATTTCGTAGAAAAAGAATATCCTATCGCGCGCATCGTTGTGTGTAGAAATAATACCTATATGTTTGCCAACGCATAATACATATGCGCGCGAGGAACAGTTTTCGCGAAGTCGCGTATTTCGAACGGAATTGATGGGTGTATGTGATAAGTACGAATCCCACTCCGTTGCTACAAATTTCGGCGTGTATACGATTGTAAATATCATTTTTTTCCCACAACTAAACCGCCAAACACGTAAATATTATATATCATACTCGACCGTCGGTTTTATTATTGCAGGCATTTATTTTTTTGCGCGGTATACTATACGCGAATATGTATATATGTACATACGCTACGGCTACGAGTCGTGTGGTTTTTCTTTCTTATTTTTTTTATTCACTAACAGTTCGCCCGTCGAAATAATATTATATTATATTCATGTGCTGCGGTTTGCGTACATATACGCGTGCAGTGAGCGCCACGGAGAAAGTCTTATTGCCGATTGCGTAATTTCGCCACCACCGTTATAATATAGAAATGACGTGGAAAAAAAAATATATGTAAAAACAACCATTCGCTCTCCGCGGCAGCGGACTGCGGGGCCAACTGTGTCCGGCTGGCTAGCCACAATATTACATTATACGAGGCATGGGGTTGCCAACGGGTTGACAAAACCTCCACCGATGTGTGTTACGATAAATTATTATTACAATAGTATCGTTATCGTTGATTTTTATTGGTGTTGTCGTATGCGTACGCATAACAGTTATATAATACTGCAAGACCTCGGTTAAAAGTCGTCGGGTCAATAAAAACGTTATCGCGCGAAAAAATTAAATCATCTGTAGGCGCAACGTCGACAACGACGACGACGACATCTACAGGGCTTACATCGTTTACACCTGCGTATCGTAATACAATTATTATTGTGCGTTGTTTGTTGATTAGCGAAATATTATATTGGAAAATAAAACCAACAATATAACTATTGGTATATATATATATATATATATATATGTATATGATGTAATGTGTAGTACACGAATCGTCGTGGTGTCGATGCATTTAGCCTATACGTATGCACTAAATGCAGTTCTGCCAATGCGTTTGGTGAGTGTAGCGAAATTTGCATCTAATAATGCAAGTGAGAAGAAGTGCGCGCGCCTTTGCCCTTATCGAAACGTCGTACGAGTGTATTTTCCTCGAACACGTCGACGTTCGATGCCACTACCACCGCCTCCGCCGCCACCGTATGATAATATTGAGCCGAGATCTAATGACGTCGGACACGGACGCATAATCTCGATCAAACCTTGGAACGGTGGTGCGCAAAATCCTTTTTCATTTATTTATAGTTTATACACATGTGCGCATACACTGTACAATGTGTAAACAGTTTTTAATTTAATTTATCTTTTATTCCTGTTTAGCTTTTCGCTATTTGCTACAGTGTTGTGATGATATTATATTTCGTACCAACCGTTTGTGTTACGCCTGTGTCGTCTGTACGACGAATAAAATATCGATGTATATTGACATGCCTTGTGCACATATTATATTATTATATATTACAATAACATGCATATAATACAATATTGGAGTTGTACGATGTCGATGTCACGCGTTCTGCGGGCGGCAACTCGATTCGTGCTGTTTATCAATTTGTAGGTATATAATCGTGTTTATAACGTTTTGATACTTGCAAACGACGACTAGGGCGCGCGCGAGTTTCTCTATACAGCGAATAGAGTACCTATAGTCTGTACGAAGGAAAGCGTATAATAACGTTGTATTGTTCAGTGTATAATAAACACTGCGAACGATCGCGCGTTGTAACCGCCACTCGCACATATTAATATTATAATAACAGTGGCCGAGGCGAAGATATTGATTTATCGCTCTGCAATTCGCGTATTTTTAAATCGTGTACATGCAAAAAAAAAAAAAAAAAAAATAGTAAAATAATAATAAAATAATAATAAAATAATATAATATACATTCGATGCAATCGTTTGTAACAATAACATTATGATATCACGCACTGTGACTAACCACTGTATTTTATACAGTATGATGTGTATCATTATATAAATATTGCAGTGCAATATCACTATATAAATTACAATATTAATATTGATATTACGCGTAATATTGCGGCGCCCACCTTTGAGAAACTATTGTGCGCGCGCGCTTAACATTGCAGTTTATAGATTTATAATCGGTGTCTCGCGGTGCGGTGACCATCAGAAAGTCGTTCTGTAACTTTTAGCCGACACTTTTAACCGTGTTAAACATGCACAATTCAAATACACTCACGTTGCCTGAAATCAGTAAACGCTGAATGTATAGCATTTTATACGCACTTATACGAGCCCGTGCACGGTCGTTTCATATATATTTATAGTATATATACTCGATCGTGGCGATCGTAACGGTGCGTAAAAACGTAATATATATTCACGCGATTGGTGGTGAACACAGGGTAAATTGGTAAATTGGTTAATTTTCTGGAAATCTTTTGATCTCGACTTCAAAGGGTACGATGAATCGTGCAATACAAAGACATTATGCTTATTACGCATTGTTATACTAGTCGTAGGTATATAATGTTATGCCAGGGAGCGAAAACGTTTACAAACACTCAGACGAAATTCGATTTTTATCTAAAACGTTTATCAGCTCGTAATGTTTGTGTATAATGTTTGTACGTATTAAATAGTATATATTGTATAGTTCTCGGCCGATTTTACATGATTTTTTATTCCTACCTAATAATAATGGCTTATATACACTTATTTTTGAATGATTGTACATTCTATTTTGTTTATACATGATGCCTACCCCACACATGTGCACTATCCCTGTTGTTATAATACTAATGTACCCGGAGGTGCAGTATTATTTTAAAATCAAACACTAAATGTTATTTAAACGGGACCATAGTAGGTATTATATTATTGTTGTCGTACTAAAAAACCGATATTGCAGCAACATGTACCGGACACTGAAATGTCCGTCGTAGAGTTATGTATCATGTATTTATTGTATTATATGTATACATTAAAAGGGATTTGGGCGTATGTGTGTTCTGTTGCGCGTAGTGCGCTGTATACGCTGGCAATAAAATAATAAAAGGTATATACATCGCGAGCTGCAGATGCGTGGCCACCGTCCATCAGTCTTCGGCGCGTTGCATCCGCTGCGATTGAAAGCGATTTTGAACGGGCGAGTGCGCGTGTGCTGCGTGTGTGCGTGTGCTGTACGTTTGCGTTTCGACGTGTGTGTGTGTGTATATATATAATATTATAATACTACCCGCGCCACTCGTGCGCCGCCGTGCCGACGGTATTTCGTACAAACGTACCGTGGCCGCCGCCGCTGCTGCCGCCGCCACCGCCGCCACCGCCGTCACGCGAACTGCAGGCGACGCGCACAGACTTGTCCGAACGCCGTCGTCCCGTCGAGTCGTGCGTCCACCGTCGCGATACACCCGCGACACACGCGAACCACGCGCTCCGTACACATTATCATTTATCGGTGTTATAATATATTATATCATTTCCCTTGTATTTGTTACGATAATAATCCGTAATATATTATAACCACGGTGTATACACAATAATAATCTGCCGTCATCATGTTCGTCGCGTGGCCGACCGTGGCCGCGGACACGCCACCAACCGCGGCGGCTGCGGATGCACCCGCGGGTCCCCCCTCGGCCGCGGGTACGTCAACGCAGCGAGAACAACGCAAGCGAGACGAGAACCGCGCGAAAGAGCCGCCGCTGCAGTACGCGTCGTCCGAGAGTAGCGTGGCCGGGGGCAGTGACACGGACGACTCGGTGTCCAGGATCGTCGCCGCCGCCTTGCAGCGATGCGACGATGACGGTGACGATTGCGACGACGACGACGACGACAACTACGACGGCGGCGACGACCAAGTGACGCTGTTCAGCCGGTCGCCCGATGTCTGGCCGTGGCACTGGTCGCAGTCCGATCCGTCTTCGTCTCGTTCTGTCGCTGTCCTGTTGCGACACGATCAACAGCATCAGCAACGCGCCGGAGACCAGATTGACGACAACGCTGCCACCGCCGCTGCCACCGTCGACGTGGCGGCCGGAGCGATTAAAGGTATACGCATAAACAAGATGCGCACGATTCTGTGGATTCTTATTTGATTCTCGCCGCGCGCATTAAACCTTTGTTAATTAATATTTGTTGTTTAATTTTTATCATCATTCGTAATTATTTTTACCGAATTTCACAGAACACGCATACATTATAATGACGTGCTCGTTTTCTGTTAATTTTCATATGTAAATCGTCTTCATAAGCAAACATCGTAATAATTCATGGAGCATCCCATCACGTCATGTCAACACGAACATTTATAATTTATATATAGATAGACCGACCGTTCTTTTTTTTCCATAACGCCGACGTAGATTTTTACCTATTTTTTATTTATATATACGATTATTTATGCATTTATAAGCACGCTACCCATAATTTGTTGTATAGAACGGTTGCGAAAAATAACACTACGATATAATATTGTTCATCGAAAAACTCATACCTTTAAATGCACTTTTTTTTCCCTATACTTTTTTAATGT
The DNA here is from genome assembly GCA_025469195.1 of Chaitophorus viminalis. NCBI lineage: Eukaryota > Metazoa > Arthropoda > Insecta > Hemiptera > Aphididae > Chaitophorus > Chaitophorus viminalis. Next base: position 63,746 of record JAIPRK010000771.1, on the reverse strand, counting down.
GACACACGATGACCTCCGTGCGACGTTGACTGTGCACTTCGATCCCTTTATGCATTTATAATGCATTTATTTACGCACGTATACATAACCACCCGAACGTTGAACAAAAAAAAAAAAGGTATATAGCTTCCATTGCTGCAATATCAATCAAAGTGCAATATTAATGTGGTGGCGTCGGAGAGTAATGCGAAAAACATAAAAACCCCGTTTCGCGTTGCAGCTTTTGACATGTACATTTATGTATAAATATTAAATGTAATATTATACATCTGAAATATATTTTACGTATATATATATATTGGTGCGCGCGAATAATATAATGTTCTATCGTACACTCATGTATCTGTGTAATGGACTGATATATTATAATAAATATCAATATACTATCCGAATATTCGTAATAATCGCAATAATGCGCACGCGTTAAGATTTATATTTCCACGATGAAGACGTCGGCAAAGGTTTGGCGCCTCCGGTGATGTTATTATCCCGGGTCGATTGAATGTTATTCGTGTATACACACTATAATCTCCTTTTACATATATTTATATATATATATATATATATATATATATTATGTATTATATTATTTGTATCGGAAATAAGTTATTATCGCGTACACGTAAATATCTTTAGAGAGACGAATGAACGGATTAAATATTTTTAAATTAATATTACTTCGTGGGCGCATTCGCGTTTCTCGCTTTTTCGGGTTGTATCCATGAGCTTCAAAAACTACTATATTTAGGTGGGTACGTCATTTGCATCCGAACTAACTTTCCTCTTGTTTGTCGAACGCCGAGAGGTTTTTCACGAGGCGGTGACGATAGCGGAAGAGTGGTGGGATGAACCAGCGATACGGCGGAGATCAGACGTCTTTTGATGTTTACAAAGCGCGTCCGACTTTTGACACGGCACGTGTATGTGTGTGTGTATTTGTTTTTATCGAATGAAGTGATGTATACCAGACCATATACATATGAATAAATTATTATTACTAATATTATAATTTTCACCGGAGATTTCGTCGATTTTAGTTTTTCCGTGACTTTACACTTGCCTCCCTCACACACACACGCACACACACACACACACACACACACACACACACACACACACACACACACACATACTTATACTCATTCTGGAGCGGTCGAACGCGTGTGAAATAGCAGCATGCGTTCGCGCGAACGAATAATTATTTACTCATAATGATGGAAATAGTAATTATTTTAAAATATAATAACTGTTGTACATGTGTATACGCCGTATACGGTGAGCGCGAGGCGTTGTGAAAAAAAAAATAAATACCAACCGAGCTGCGCGTACGGCAGGCGGCGCGCGAAATGCGAGTCGAACAACGGCGGCATTGGACCGTACAAATATCCGACGCGCGTGTTTGCCGCAACACGGCAAAATAACAAATTGTTGTACGTCGTCGCGTATAACGGTACCCGTTCGTCGATAGCCGCTGCTGCGGTCAGCTGTTGACTGGCTCGCGCACGCGCACGAACCTGCGACCGTGTCGGGCGTAGGACATATTATTATTATAATGTACACCACCGTTAGGGAATTAAGCGTGTTGAGAAAAAAAAAAACGCACACACATTTCGCACATCTCTCGGCCGGTTTTTGCCTTTGCGCGGATGACGGCATTTACGTCACCCCTGGTATTAATTAAGTGCACTACGGCCCAGAAAATCTCGAAGGGCCGTTTTAAGTTTGGACTGGTAGGGGTAAAAGGCCGCAATGCCTTCTTCCCCGGGTAAGTTCCTTGGTGATTGTATGCAATCTATGACTAAAATCGAATACACAGGTGTCTATTAAGAGGCTCCCATAATATTCCCAGGAAGCTTATGATTCTTTACCACAGATATAATAGTATAATTCGTATGAAACATTTTTGTTTAATCAAAGGTTAACTAGAAGTTTTTTGAAATGTCCTGAATTTTTTTTCTCGTGAGGGGTGTAGCCTATAGACAAAGGAATGCTTTATTTTGTCAACAAATAAGAACAATACTATGATTAATGAATATTAATATGGGCCACTTTACCACATTGTGGGCCCGTAAAAAAATATTTCTCGAAGGACTACCCAATTTGGCCCTGCACTACGCTATCCGAACCCGCACGACAGTGGGGAAAGACAATCCGGAGGGGAGGGCGAAATGCCCCCTTTCCAGCCACGTCACCTAAATGCTTGTGGAAGTGCATATTCTGTATAATAATAATAATTATTATTATTGTTTAATCTTGTCTTTTGATAATACTACATCCGAAGGGAACTTTATTCCGGCGTTTCGATTAGCGTTTCCAGTAGTACAATCGCACGTACATGTACCTACATATCGAGTACGTACGCGATAGGAGAATGGACGTTACAAGAGACGCGCATGAAAGGTCAAAAAGGTCGTCGTCAAAAGCTGCTATGAGAATTCGTGCGCACGCGTGTGCGCGTGCATAGTGTGGTGTACGTGCGCGAACGGGACGACTTGTCGGGATAAACGTATAAATTTACGCATTAACAATACAGTGTTTAGTGGTATATAGGATATTTTATAGCTATTTCACAAAACGGTCATCGTTTGACTGGATTACGTGTGGCGAGATTAAACCATGCTAAATTTAATATTAAAGATCTATAAGATATTAAGGATTGTGTGTGGGCTTGAATGCTCTGAGTTAGAAACTTTTGGGTGTACTGAGAAGGGAACTTAGTTGTGCTGGAGACATTTTGATAAAATATAAGTACAGTTCCGTCCCGTATAATTTGAACTTTAAGAAAGAGTACATCTGTAATAACTACAAATTATATAATATAAAATGTAAATGTAGATGTGATTTTTCAATTTTTGTTATTGCTCATTAAAAGTGCAAAAAAAATATTTACATCTTTCAATTTCAATCTTATAAAAACAATTTCCTTTCTTATAGTTTAAATAAAATAAATACATGCATAAAAATGCAATCTTTAATTTACACAGTTCAATGCGCATGGTTAACAAATGATTGTATATTATACCAATACAAAAGCGACGAACGAACAAACAAACCGATTTCTCAGCAAATCGAGATTTAATCATCCTTTTACCATAATAATGCTAAATTGACGACGCATCGCAAATAACGGAATAAGCAACCCGTGACTTAATCAAACCGTGATATATATATATATTAAATTGTGTGCAAAAATGTTCGATTTTATAGATTAATATCAAAAAAAATCTGACATTCGTCGTGTTCGTAGGTAGGGGGCGGGGTTGGTTAATCGCGCTATACGCGCCCCAGGACAACTCGACTATATATGTGCCGACACACCGTCTGTCCAGGTCTGAACGTCCGTAATCCGGGCTGCCCCAGGTTTCGTCATCCCTACCGATTAAATTTATCGAGCGGCGAGACTCGATCGCGCTATGATAATAATGTACGGCCAGCAATACGCGTGCATGAGATTAACTCGATCGGGCGCAATAATATACACGGCCGATGTATTATACAATAAAGGGCTTTCTTCCCGCGTGACAAACGACCGACCACGCGACGCCGTGACTTTTCATGACGACGAGTTTCCCGTGCACGCGTTTTATATACAACACCATGGCCTCGTCCCGGCCAAACGCCCCCGCAGCATTGAGGTATACGTATATACAAAGGAAAACCCGGTATTGTTTCAACGGCACCGTTATTAATTATCGTCGCAGCTCTCGTCGTCGTCGTCGTCATCGTCCGGCGTGTAATCGCGTACACGGCTCGCGTATAATATTTTCTACATATTTACACGTCGTCGGTCGTACCCATCACTCTTAGGTATATATATATATATATATATATATACGTGTGTGTGTGTGTGTGTGTGTGTGTGTGTTACGGCGTATTGCGACCGAGTGGGTAGTATTCCTCGACGTTTTTTTTTTCTCCGTTTCCTATACTCCGTACCGTTCGATCACCACGGCGGCGGCGACGGCGCTTTCACTTTGCCCCCGCGCTCCGCTCGTAAGCGCCTCGCTATCACTCAGAATCCCCATCTCCTAACCGCTCACTCGCTCACTCTCTCTTTCTCTCTCCGTAAGCAGCGCGAGCGTTTTACCGTCGCGTATACCGTTGGTACGCGCGCGCCTGTAGGTATACGGGGTACCCCTCTATAATATTGTGTTCGGTGAGCCGTGTATACCATGTACATAATAAGTTTATACCTACACGTATATGCTGTACACGCGCAAACTCACATATGCAAACACACACGCACACACTCTCACATATACAATTGCATATACACTCACATACAGACCCACACACATACGCGCGCACACATAAAATCGCATACACGCGCACACATACAATCGCATACACGCGCACACATACAATCGCATACACGCGCACACATACAATCGCATACACACACACACACAACGCGAATACTTACATGGATCGGCGGCCACGTCGGGTATGTGTGGGGCGCGCGTACATATTATATACCGTGTACACATAAATACCTACGTGCCGCGTAACAACTGCCGAGGAAAAAGTTGCACACCATCGCAATAGGTACCACCCGGTCCAATACCAGGTTACGCAATACGCCGTTTTATCATTACCTACACATTTGTTTTTTTATTTATTATTATATTGTTGTTATTATATTTTTTACATAATCTAAGAGCGGACGAATCGCGCATCGCCGAATCGACGGCGGGCGGTATTTTTATCATTATGATGTTATTATATTGTACACGGCTGCTGCAAAGTTATGGTATAGGACTACGTGTATACAGTTGCTGCTACAGCCGGTGTGTACGCTAACGGTTTTTTTTCTTTCATTATACCGTTTTAGAAAGTAGTCGTCCACGAGAGACTTATTTCTTTTTTAGATTCTGAGCGAACCGTAGAATGTACATTGATTTTATAATGATGTATTTTTTTCGTTTTGTTATGTATATGTGACCACATGATTTTTGGGTAGAAGAGAGTGCTCTTATAGTATATAATAGTAATAAAACTCTAATTTCATAAGTACAGAGACTTGTCAACAGTTTGGAAATCTCGTCTTGGTGATACACTAGAGGCGTAATTTCCCAATGGTTTAAGAAACACTTTCGAAATACTACCGTCACATTACGGAAAATATCGATAAAATATACGTCTGTGTTCGACGAAATTGATTTCGATTATTTCATTGTCAATCGTTGATAATAATTGACTTAATAATAATAATTGAGTTATAATTACGATGGAATGTGTTAATTGCAATGACATTATTATTATTGCATATTTATGATTATATTACTTTCGATAAAATAAACAATTTTACACTTGAAATTTTAAGACGAGGTTAAAGACAAGGTTTAATCATAATCCCATCATAATAAAAACTAGTTAACACCAAAAATATCAAACTACACTATCGTTTTTATTATATATGTTTAATATTTAAATTACAATTAATTTGTAAAATGATACAACGGTATGTTGTTACGACTCATAATTCTTGATATCATTTTTTATTGACTTTTAATGCTAGCCATTTTAATACGATTTTTATTCAACGCTGTTTTAATTATATTCTTGTAGGTACCTACCATGTAGGAATTGTATATTTTGTAGGTACCTGATTCAATCAACCCTGTGACCAAATTTTAATTATAACATTCAATAATTTCAGTGCCTAATCATTTACAAGTTAAAAATTAAACCTTTTTTTAGAAGTATTAATAAAAAAAATAAAAATATAGAAACGATTATAATCTATAGAATTTCTCGTTAAATAACGTTTTGTTAATAATATAAACACAATGTATTTTTATGGCTAGTAAACATCTTTATTTTATATATATATTTTATTTGTATATATAAACTAAATAGGTATTATACACCGTATAATAGATATACTCTGAATTTATTAATTTTATTTTTTTGTGGAAAAATCGAGTACAGACTACGTACAATTTGGAAACCTTAGGATTTATTTACCTTCCATGGTTCATACAAAATTATGATATTTTTGATTAGGAATTTTTATCTTTTTTATTGTAATGCACTTTGTGCGTCTTAACAGATGATCTTATTAATATATACGATTATTGCCTAATGCCTATAATAAAAATTTGTAATTTTAATCGAATACAACATGCTTCACTATTAAAGTTAAAATTTTAAAAACCCAGTATCTCGACTAAAAATGCGCAAACGTTAAATTTGTTCGTATAATTTTAGTAAAATTGATCACATTATTATTTATTGTGTGTGTATTTCAAATCGTTTCAAAGCGCCTGAATATTAAATATTATATTTTAAAGATGTTTTTCACCGGTAACGGAAATTTGGAAATTCTGCATCGGTGACTCCCGAAAACATCACTATGACCTTTGAGTAATGAACATCTCCATATTAATTTATAATAATATACGAGTAATCATATAGGTATTTTACACTGACTTGTTTATTCCGCTCGACAGTATTTCCGGGTTTTTATTTTTATTTATTTTTCACTGCGATGATTATATGATTATAATTTATAGAAGGAACGACGATTCTCGCGAATCCGTTATAATATCCGGTTTCCGGGAGATCGACTTTATAATAATGCCGGAGGGTGGGGCGTATACAGTTTTAGTCGTATACAGCCGTAAACGTTGATTCTATATACCATACATTATTAAAACTCAGCTGTTTAGGTTCCCGTTCAAATTAAGTACGCGCAGTGATTTCCTTCGTGATGTAATAAAAAATACGCAACGGTTTTAAACGTGAATCTAGTCGTTTCTATTGATTTTATATAAATTACCAATATAAATAAGAAAATATCTGTTTACGCGCTGTATTATCCGTCCTGCTAAGCGAATATAGTTTCAAAATATATGCATCAGAAAATGTTGTATTTTATTTGTTCTTGCTGTATATTTTAAGTCGTTTAGACCTACGCATTTAAGTGTTATTGAAATAAATTAATTTATCTATTTTTATTTCTCAAAATGCTTATTGTCAATCTTCTGTTTTTCTTTTCACGTTTTATTTATTTATTTGTTTATAAGACGAAAAACTTGAGCATACTGTCAGAAACAATATTTTCCATACTACACCCTCTTAATCAACGATATAACCACCCTATACCCTAATGGGTGGGTATCCTATACCCACCCATTAAATAATAAACCCACGAAATAGGGTTATAATATTAATAGCCATATAACAGCACAGGTACCTAATGCATAATAATACTTATAAAGCATTTTCGTAAAATAAAATGTTTATGTCACGTGGTGCACTCTTATCGTCGGAACAGTGGTTTTTCATGCGTTGTATTAAAATTTGTTCTTTATTTTTTTTTTTGTACCCACGACAAAAACATCGCTATATATTAATAATATCCATTGTATAATACTCGACGCCGCTGACTATGTATATATGTGATATTTCTCGAGGGCTTATAGCAGTCATATATATATATATATATATGCACATCATCCTCCTACATTTCCTGTCTGCGCAAAATGTAATACAATATGAATCACGTCATACACGTACAAGATCATATATTCTAATGTACAATCAGCGAGATTGCCATTAAATATAATATGCGCGCAACCCATCGTTTAATACATCGGTACCAATGCGAAGCGGCGTCTATATACTGCACCCAGTCAGCACATATTATTTCCGAATTCGTGTGTGCATTTATTTGAAACAAATACACGTGTGAAATGACTGATGACGGACAGTGGTAACGTTTATTGAACAGCTCAACATTTCATGATTCTCGTCAAAAGTTTGTAGGTTTACGTAATTTTACATACCTAGCTATATACTATTATTATTTATTTATTTATTTATTTTAATCGAAGTACAAAAACACGACGTTTAACAATATGTATATAAGGAGCGTCGCGTGTATACACAAACATATTATAATATGTACAACTACATTACATAGGTATTTTACGTGTCTGTGAACTTTCTATGTATACACAAAGTGGACAGAGAGACCGTGGCAAGAAGAGACGTTTTCGTTTTAGCACGCGGACATGCGGATTATTAAACGTAGGTATACATGATCGTTTAATATAATACAATGCATATAGGATAAACTGTTCGAATTATCGCGCCGAGTCCCTTTGACGGTTAGGTTAGGTTATTACACACACTGCAGCGGCTGCACACCCACGCACGCACTCCGCGATCGCCCTTCGGCTGCTGGCGACCTACACACAGGATATTTTATCGAATTACGTATTATTATATTATTATAGACCTCTGTTAGCGCGCGTATTTATACACATGGTATAATATCAAGTACGTGACGAAACTTAGCCGTATATACGCGCGTTATCATGTATATACGTACAATTTTATATATATATATATATATAATGCGTATACCATGATAATATGCTGCAGGACGTTCGCGTGTTTGGTATAATGTATAATACGGTAGGTTCGTGAATACATGAAATCATAATACGTATTTTGTAAAATATGTACCGCAGCGCTTTTTTGATCAGTTGGACTTTTCCGCAAACACGCGCAACTGACGTGTATGCAATAATTTATATTTCTTCTCTTTCTTCTGCTCCTGCGCTTTACAGTATACATTTTCTATTATACACACACAGTCACACAGACATATATACATATATATATATACCTATCATCATCATCATCATCATATTATTATTATTATTATGACTATATTTACTAACCGTCTGCGACGCCACTCACGGTAGTCACTTGGAGTGCACTTTCAACAACCGTGAGACGACATTTTAATACAATGCGGATTTTCCTTAACGCGCATACTTTATATCTATACGAATACATATGGTTGTACACGCACCACACCCCCACCCACACTAGCGGATTGTATTAGCGTCACTCCCTGTATATGCTGGACACAGTGCGCAGTAATATACTCCGAGGAACCAGAAGAAGGTTAAATTTAAAAATTCCACATATCGAAACGTATTATACAAACACATTTTAGTGAGAGATGGGACTTGCATTGGGATAACAATTTATCGTTTCAGATAACTGCCACATTTGACATAACAAGAATCTCTGTATTATCGCGTACACTAGCCAACAGCCTTTGTCGTCATATTGCATAACATTCATTGTGCGTACACAGTACACGTATATGGTCATGTGGACAACGATATGCGTCCCAGACTCCCAGTTGGCGAGAATAAAGCTGGGGGAGGGGTATCTAGTAGATTGATCACTGCCCTCGGGTCCACAGGTCATAATATACCACAATACACGTAGACTTAATGTATTATACATAAATATTCAAATAATATCTTGGTATATAATTATATAATTTCTATTTTTTTTTTATCTACTCAAAATGTTGCTGCCCTCAAGTGAAATTTTATTCGTTCCTCCCGTCATGCTATTTTGAAAAGTCCGTGGGCAACAATAACGTGCATACCTATGTCTGCTCAATTCTTTGCAACGCGGTCACGTGCTTCCACCCGCCACTCGCGTGGTCTTACAGTCGATGTAGGTTTTCTGTTGGTTCTTTACCATTAAACATACAACAATTTTCAAAATTTTCTTTACTGTTTTTAACACTCCACCATTGCATTAGTGACGTTAAATTTAATTAAAACAAAACATGCACCTCGGTCCGCGAACTTTGTATTATTTTTAAATTTCACGTACGACAACCGATTATTAAATGATGTATTTGCACACAATCGATGAGTCGAAGAAATAAATTTATTTTGAAATTTCTTACAAACTCGAAACCATTTTTCTGCATTCAGACATTAGACGTGTCGATACTATGTACTTTGTATCTTATACCATATTATATGGGTGTGCGTGTACATGGAAAGTTTTTATTTGAGCACACTCGACTTATACAGCTATTGAATAACGTTCTCACATATTATAGTCACATCAACGTCTAAAAACAAAATGTAACGCACATTATATGACGACTTTATTCGCATACATTAAAAACAATAATTGTTTATTATTATTTTTACAGAGTCTATATTACTCATGGCGTCGCGTCTCGGTGTAATGTGTCATCTTTTCATGTACAATACATACACTCGAGTCAAATGCTGCGAGTATATATTACTATTATTATTATTATAATACAGTTATTGTGCGCGCTGTTGTATATGTAGTATAATAGAGAACGGCACATTCCTCTTCATGGGGATAATAATAATATTAATAACATTATACGCACGCTCATTCACAAACATAGTATATATATATTATATGTATGATCATCCTGATGCATTCGCATTCGTATTCGCTTATATATTATTTTACAGCACAGTAAATGCCTTTGACGACGATAAAAAATATCTTCAGCGTAACACCTACAGAGTATAGTACTCATATTACTGATCTTGGTTCAATACTTTTTAACCATAGGTCATTTATTGCCAAAAAATATTATTATGGATAAGTGAAAAAAGATGGTTAACGAAGGAAGCAATTACACATCTAATATTCCTTGCAGTGCTCTTTTTCTTGCAGAGCCTAATGCTATCGCGTCAGTTTACAAGGTATTTCATCTTACAAGCTAGATCGTGTTTATGTTATTATATCTATGTCGGGTTATTACTGTAGCAGTATGTGTAGAAATGTTTTTTCCTTTCTATGGGAAACGGAATTACGCGCGCTCGTGATACCATAATATTGCAAATTTGCAAAGCTATAAAAATTCGATTCGATCGCCTCCGTCGCGTGTAATATTATATAACGCGAGCGAGCGAACGCAACACGACGATTCTAATCGCGCACAGATTTTACTCGTTATGCGTGCAGCGAGAATTGTGTAAGTTTGCGGAACTCGGACTACCTAACCGTGGTCGCGGTAACCATGATATATATATATATATATATATATATATTTGTATGTATATAGTATAAACGCTTCGTTACCGCCACCACCGCCTTTCCCGTTATTACCTTTGTGTCGTACTTATAAGTCGTGTACACAACAGTGTATAAAATGAGTGGGGAAAATACATTCTTTTTATCCCGTATAGTTTTGACGACGGCGGTTAGAGCGTATGGTGTCTTGCAGACGTATTAAAATAATTATCATCGATGTAGGTATAAATTATAATATTATATAGTACCTATATACATTCGTGATTTCGCGGATAACAACAATACTAAACGATATAACGATGTTTTATAATAAATATATATAATACATACCGTATTTACGTGAATGCGGCAGTAGAAAGTGAAGTTTAATGTACACGCTTAACTTACAACAATTATGTAATAAAATCGCACGCGCAAATTCCATCCGGTTGTACCACTAAAGAACGGTTTTTTTTTTCTTCTCTTTTATTACTTAGCGCGATGGAAATGGTGTGTACAGTTGTTTCGGAGAACATCGTTAGCTGTTTCCCGTTATGAGGCGTTTTCATCCCGTTTCTTTCCGGCGCTCATGCGGAAACATCCGTTATCGTGATGAAAAACATTTAAAAAAAATAGTAAATAAATAAAAAATTAAATAAAAGATTACAAAAAAATCCAAACAGACCCCCGGGGCGTCTTGCGTGCGGCTCTTATACGTTGCGAAAATAAAATTTCGTATCCACTTCGACTGTTGTAGGTGCAGTTGCACGCACCTGCATGTGTGTAGGAACATACACTCATAGAACTCACATCACATTCACACACACACACACACACACACACACACACACACACACACGATCGCGCGCGTGCGTTCGTGGTCAGGCGCGCATAAAGTACGCATGCAGTGATACAGTGTTGCGCGCGGCGGCATCGTCATCGGCCGCGCGGAAACACTATCAAGCGTTGCCGCCGCCGGCTACAAAAAGTCATTGGCCTCTCGTGCGCGCAAATACGCGCACGCACACACACACACACACACACACACACACACACACACACGTATACATACACGTACACAAACGCACACCTACACACACGCATACGCACACCTACACAGTACACACATGCACACATAACACACATACGTACACACACATGCATACACGTATTTGACGGTACAGATCATTGTGCCACGCCGAAACGTCCTATGCGTTGTTCGTCGTGCGGGAGTGGTGGCGGTTGGAGGTGTTTTTTTGCGCAACAAAAGCCGCCGTAGCCGACTCTCCTCTATACGGCCGCCGCCGAATGTTTATTATTATAATAATACGCGTGTGCAGTGCGCGCGTGGCACTTGTGTGAGTGTGAACGTGTATGTGCGTCGGTGTGTGTGTGTGTGTGTGTGTGTGAGGAAAATCTCTCGTTGACCCTTACCGAAGATAATATAATACATATTCTCATATATCTATCATACCCCGTTATTATTATTCGTTAAGTTTTCGTCATAAGAACGTGTAGTGCATTTTAAAAAACGAAAAAAAACCGAACGCTGAAAACAAGTATGTTACTACGCGCGACACACTTATAATGATCGCATTATGATAATTCTAATTTTTTCACCAAATCAAAAAATATGGTATAATATAAAACACACGATAGTAGCATATAATAACATAATAATGCAACGACGACGTATTTAACAATATTTGAGGTGAATATACGGTGAAAAACAGCGGCGGCGTGCACCGACGTACTTTTACCGTGAGCCGCCACCGCGACTACTTGTCCCCTCCGCCGCCGCTGTAAGAGCAGTCGCCGCTAACACTACTGACCTACTTTCTACTATACGACGGCGGTGGCGGTGGCGGTAGTTTCGTCGTCGCGTACTTTTTTCGTTATTTTTTCACGTTATGCACAGCGCACGCTATATTCGTCGACGTTTTCGACGTACACAAACGCAATGTGATAGACTCGTGCAGGACGTATATACATAAACATACACACACGTAGTCAAATAACGCTCGGAATATTATAAAACCATGGCGGAAAGGGTTATGTGCGAATGAGCGGCTAAGAGCAGAAACCACGGGATCAACCGTGTACCATAATAATAATAACTTTAGACGCATATAGATATAGGTATAGTATATTAGTAAATAGCTGAAGTTGTAGTAATATACTAGTACCTAAATATGTATAAGTAGGATATAGTGGTATGTTATAGGTATACGATCGCTCGCTCAGGTCATAATATTTTATGTATATTTATACTTATACAACACATACACACTCATACACACATCATGCACACACTATATACGTACGTCGGGTGTTACGATCGCAAGCATGCGCGCGCGCGTTTCCCGCTCGGGTCCGCTTAAACTTTGGCTATTTTCGGCGGACAGCGTCTGATAAAGTCTATGCGCGCTCGGGCCTCACATTAATATTAAATTTTTCACAATCGCCGTTGCTGCACGGTTGTCGTGCGTACAATAATACATCACCAATAGCATATTATTACTCGTACATATAGGTACCTGCCAATATATACGCACCTACCAAATATTTACGTACACATACATTATATATCGCGTTCCACATCTCGGCGGCGGTTACGGCGAGACAGCAGCGGTTAGGTAACAGTATTGTTTTTATAAATATATAATTACATATATTATATTATATATACCTATAAATATATGTATATTTACCTAATATGTAGTTATACACGAATACGCGCGTACTTTTTTTAAATTTTTGTTCTCTATTCATATGCTTTCCCGACGATTAAAAGCGGCAATCGCGTCATCAGCACCGCGAATACGTAATACATTATTCCCGTATTAATATTAATTTCTCGCCCCGTAATCGATATTGCGCGCGGTCGTACGGTCTATTTTTGTCGCGCGGTTCGCGTCCGTTCGGGCGTCCGTACCATATTATAATAATATACAAGCGTTTACATGCAGCGCGCAGCGTTTATGCGCACAAGCACATATTATTATAGGCACACAATAATAATATGCATGTATTACGTATATTATAATTATAATTATTATTATTATTATTATTATTATTAATTTATTATAATAAAATAGTGTAATACATAATATACGTAATATACGAGTCGGTAATCACCATCGCATCGTGTACAAGTGTACGTGTGGATATGTGTATGTATGTGTGTGTGTGTGTTTGTGTATGTTGTTGGTAACGATCCGGCCACTGCTGCCGCCGGCCCTGTAGGTCAATGAACTCCGTGGCCGGCCAGCTGACTATACGGCTACGACGGCGGTGCTTCGTAGCGGTACCGTTCGTCAGTGTTTTTTTTTTTTTTTTTGCGCATACGAATATCACGCGAGAATACATAAAATATGTTAAAGGGAAAAAGGAAAGATAAAAAATAATTTTATATTTACGGAGAAAAGGATGGTGGCGGTTGTGGCAGTGGATGGCAGCGAGGAGCATTTTTGTTTTGTTCGTCGATACGGATGTTATTATATTATATATATATATATTATTCATGTATCATATATGCGTATAAATGTTATGATATTATGGTGTACGAGGACAAAAATATAAAAATATTTTTCTAATTTGCGTGAATTAATCCACCGCCGCTGCCGTCGTCGTCGTCGTTGGCCGCGGCTTGTACACTTGTATCGCTTCAACTTACTCACGGTGTAAAATCGATTTCTTTAAAGTATAATAATATATAATACGTATCAAATAATATAATATATAGGTGCGACGTCATGTATTTATATCGTACAAAAACACTCGTCGTCCGCAACGGCAGCGGCGACAGTCGTTGTAATATTATATTATTTTTCTATACTGTGTGCGCACGCGCGTTAATATATATGTGTTTTTTATAACTGTACATATAAATTACGATACATAATATTACGTATAATAATAATATTAGTACATAATACACAACAATATTCAGCAAATAACAAGGTCGTTGAACCTGACCGGTGTGCGCGCGTATTACGTCGATCGCTTGACTCCGCCGCCGCTGCTGCCGCCGCTGCTGCCGCCGCGGTCTTGTGTATAGCTCGGCGCGTACATATACGCGTTACGACGTGTTTATGCCAGCGACTCGAGAGCGTTTTTCTCTCTCTGTCTTTCTGTTTGGTAAAAAAAAACGCTCGTGCGCTTTGGAGTGCGTTTAAAAATAAAACCGTTCGGAAAGCGTAATTATTTATACAACAATAATATTGCACTGTGATTATATTACAATATAGTATATATTATGTATCAGGCGCGTGAATACACTCGCACAGACCGATCGCCACACACAGCGATTCGCGCCTGATGCACATATCATTACTTATGTATCGTTTCATTCGACGGACGGCGGCCGGTCACAACATAATACAATAATAATGATAATATTATAATAATATTATTATACCTAGAGAGGTTGTACACGACGCAGGATTATACGGCGTGTCTTTGTATGACCTCAACGCGCGGTGTACGGCTGACCGATTATCATCGTCGTGTCGAAAATACCGCGGAGACATACAGGGTGATATCGCGGGCGGTCGACTATTACAATTTTTCGTATTGTTGCAACGTTGTATTTTTACACGTTCGCTGCGGCGAGAACGGTCGCGTCTCGTTCCGCGGGACTATTCGCATTTCGCGAGACCACATTGTAGACGGACAAAACATGACACATACTATACATTTTAATATTATGACGATGACGACGCGTAATACGAATTACAACCAAACGCATATAGGTATAATTCGTGATAGTATTGCACAGCGATGGTCTTTCGCTATCACTTGCGCAAGTCCACCCTCATATCTTAAGTATATATATATATATATATATATATATATATATATATATATGTATTATAGTATTGTACAATAATATTGTTATCGTAACGATTCGAACACGGTTTCGCTAAACACGATTTTTTTCCATCTTGGATTGTTACAGCTCAGATCGAGATCATACCGTGCAAGGTGTGCGGCGACAAATCGAGCGGCGTCCACTACGGCGTGATCACGTGCGAGGGGTGCAAAGGGTTTTTCCGGCGGTCGCAGTCGTCCGTGGTCAACTACCAGTGTCCGCGCAACAAGAACTGCGTGGTGGACCGCGTCAACCGGAACCGGTGCCAGTACTGCCGACTGCAGAAATGCCTGCGGCTGGGCATGTCCCGTGACGGTAAGCGGCGCCACGAATCGTAACGTTGCGCACAATATGATTGTAAAATATATTTGCCAGCTCGTCCGTGAAGGGGTTGAACGCGGATTCGTATCCTATTCAGCGGAGAGGAATTGGTGGGGGGGGGGGGTGATTTTGCCTACATCACGGCATAGGATTGTGTTGGCGCGCGGTGAAGGGGTCGGGAAAGCGACGGCGGTGCGTTTAGAAATTCTACGCGATATACGAAAAATGAAATGGACACGGCACAAATAAAATTGACATTTTGTAAATATTTTTCCTTTTTTCTTTTTTACCTCTCACGGTACGTTAATATACTATTTGCTCGCAGTTATGATTTCTGCGCGAATGATGCATTTTCGCGGCTTCTACGTATGTTAACGGTTTCTTTCTCAGAACCGATGTGCGTTCGATTTCAACCAACGGCGTTTTATGCGTTTCAACGGTGGTACTGAAAATGACCTCTCGGCTGAACTTTGCAGCGCTAAAGCCGCATCGGTTATATTATATGCATCGATCTGATTTGAATAGTTACACTTCACCTAATTATACCATGATTGTGTTCCGCGAAGGTAAAATTAATTATTCAACACTGTAGTCAACGTAATAACACTAGAAACCACGTCCAAAATGCTGCAAGAATTCGCACCGTATTCTCTCCCTTTAACGCGCCGCCGTGGTTCGGGGTGGTATAATGTATTATTAATCACAGCGATCGGCGGGTGAACGAACGGGTTATTAATTGAACGTATATAATTCGAGTCTACCATACCACTACATAATATGGACTGCAGTCACATCGCCGCTGCAGAGGTCACTCCTTTTTTGTATTATTTTATTTTTTAAATGCACATTATCACTCGCACTACATAATAATGTAACAATACGCGACCAAAAACGACGACGTATATTATAAAACGATGTAACCATCACGAGAACGCTTCGAAATTGGTCAATTGTATTCCGCATCTATACCTGTGCATATATACACCTATACGTGGCGCGTGTATTGTAATTTCCTGTACTTTTGGCAAAACGCGATTTATGTTAGGTGCGCGGCGATGTCGGCGACGGGGTTAAAACCCGCGACCGAGTCAATAACCTACTCTCGACCCGGGGTGTCAACGCAACCAAACACACACGCACACCTACGCATACATCCGTGGGCGTGCGCATTCTTATTTTTACCCACCTATTATAATTTATTTGTATATATATTTACATTGACGGTGTACCTACCTGGTCCCCGAATAATGGTTGAACGTTTCAACAAAATACATATTATAATAATGACTGGGATATATTTGTATTTTATTTCTCATGCATTTATGCTGCATAAATACCGGTGCTACTCATGGCTGAGACGTCTTAGAAATTATATACTCACAAAATACCTACGTTTGTACCACTATAATATGTAAACGTATAGGTAAATTGCGATAAATGTTTTGTGTAATTCGATACGTTGCTGGTCGCAATAATATAATATTATGTTGTCGTGTGCTGATCGAGTAGTTCATAAATTCCTATTTGTAATAATAAACGATAAATAATAATAAATTTGATCCTGAATTTAGATGCACCAATATTATATATGAAACGTACTTATTCTTAAAATATTGACGATAATAATAAACAGTTTGAACCAAAAAACATTTTTTCAAAACATTATAGATTTTAAAAAAAAAAAGTTGTATGAAATCTGATTTTCATTTAATAAATTTCTCAAATATTTATAGGTAGTATAAAAGTGTATTTATTAGGTACATACAATATTAAACATAATATATTTTGTTGTCCTTTTTAAAAATAGATCCAGATGCTAGGTAAATACTTTGATAAATATTTACAGATTAAATTACAAAATACGAACATTTGATCTAAAAACCATAAAAAAAAGAATCAAAATATGCAAAAATATATTCAATAACATTGAATTTATAATCTATAAAATGTATTTTTTGCTTACACAGTATACCTAAAAAATACGAGAAAAAATATGTGTAAATTTATAAAAATCATAACTAAATATTAATGTTTTTATTACATAAAAATGAAATGAAAAGGTACACTAATGTGTCACTTTTACTAGATTATGGACAATGAATTTTTCTAACAATTTTTTGGTTAACATTTATTTGAAATTGAAATATTATTCTAGTTCTAATAGAATATTTAAAAGCAATAGGTAGGAAGCTATATTTTTCGTATAAGATGTATGTATAGAAAGAGTAACGGACATATTATTTTTGGAGTAGCATAATTTCTTAACCTGGTGGCTTTCTCCTGGCATTTTTCCACTATTTTCAAAAACTTTTTTTTACATTTACATATTAAAAAAAAAAATATGGAATATTCTCATCAATAAAATTATAACAAATGTTTAAAAACTAAACTTAAACGTAGTAAGTATATAATACCATAATGTCCTTAACTAAAAAACTGTTACTGCCGATCAATACACTCTTTGGTATTCATTACCTTAAGTCTTTAGACTTGACTGAAAGTTGAAATGCTTTATACAACTGATTGGATTATACAAGGGTAGTCACCCGGTAAGAAGGTTGAGTGGAATGGGTAAAACAGAATGATTGGAAAAATTCATTTTTTAATTTTTATGAAAGAAAAAAAATCTTAATACTTAATCAATAAATAAATATATTTCGTTCAAGTCACAAACATTGAAAAAATAACATAAAGACAAAAATCAAAATCGTTTCATATTTCATAGTTGGTTTGTAATATGTATATTTGTATTATTTCACGACCTGATAAACTTCTTTTTCTAGGTGTAGAAAGAGAAATAATCACCTTCTTGGACGGGTGCTTAAGGGACTAAACAATTATTTGTAAAATCCCAATAAGCTATTTCTTCTGTGCAATGAAATAATAATCACTAATGTTAGAATTATGAAAAGTGTTAGAATTTAATTAATATAAGTTAACCAAACAGAACGTTGATCCTAATATTTAACTATTCTTTATAAATAATGATTTTTTAAAAATATTTCGACTTCGTAAAATTTAAAACATTCAAGAAATAGCACTGCCGCTGAAATCAAAACGTTGTTCTACGCAAAAATTATAATTAACGTTGTATTTGTCCAGGTCAACTAATATTTAGAGACAGTGTATATCGACCGATCATCTATAGTGTACAAATTCAAATATTATTAAACTTTGTTTGGAGTTACATAAGATAATGGGTACGATGTATAGGCGTAAAAACGTCAGCGAAACAAATGTCTAAATATATTAATTGTCTGTAAAACGACAAAAAATTTAAAATAATTTCCATGATATTATTATACGATAATCACTGCAAGTAATCTCATAAATGATTAGTAAATTATAATTTACCGCCGTGCATGGTATAAGTAGATGCAGCATAATGTTATGATGTAAAAATATACAGTTTTATAATTCACAAAGGGACACTGCAGAAAACTCGCAGTAGTTACGCAGTAGCTATTCGCAAATGGTATTTTCTGTATACCATACATACACACTCGACCAAATATATAATTAACATTATGTAATGTATGCAACGTAGGCCATGGTATACTCGTAGGGAATTGAATAATTGAATAATATTGTGTGTACAGCAATATTGGAAAAAAAAATTATCCCATGACGTGACGAGTGTATAATATTTGTTGGTTTTTGTTTCTCGGGTCTCGTCACGTGATGCAGCCGTCAAATTCGGGCGTATGAGCAAGAAGCAGCGAGAAAAGGTCGAGGACGAGGTGCGTTTCCACAAGGCGCAAATGCGTTCGTCCGTAGCCGCCGCGGCCGCGGCCGCAGCCGCAGCGGTGGCCGTGCAAGCCGCAGCCGCCGATTGCTGTTCGACCACAACAGGTGGCAGTGGCGGAGGGGGCACCGCAGCCGTGGCCGCAGACTCGTCCGTGTTCGACCACGACCAGCACGGCCAGCAGCACGGTGGTCACGGGCAACAGCAACAGCAACAGCAGATGCCATCGAGCACCGCCGACCACGGACTGCACATGCAGCAACAGCAGCACCATCACCAGTTGCACGGTGGTGGCGGCGGTGGCGGTGGACATCTCTCGCAGCACCACCAACAGCAACAGCACCAGCAGCAGCACCAGCACCACGGGCAACAGCAGCAGTTCAACATCAACAGCAACGTGCAGCAAGCTTACGCCGCGGCAGCAGCAGCAGCCGCCGCAGCAGCAGCGGCCGCTGCGGCCGGGGGCGGTGCGAACGGAGCGAACGGCGGTACGGGCGCCGGGTAAGTAACAGAAAGCGTTTTTATTTTTTTTTTATTTCCAATGAGAAAAACGATCGGCCAGCAGACGCGGTTTCTTTATCGTATGCACAGGAGTAAGTTGATAGGGGTTGAAGTGGATTTCAAACATACGACCCGGGTATATATTATAATATAATAATGTTATCCGATATCGTGCATGATGCATGGGATCGTAACTTAAAAGCTACTCACGCTAAGCCGACCATATAGGCGTACACTAAAAGTATATTTTAATGTTTTCACGAGAATTCCATTATCCTTAAACGTTAAATTATAAGGCACTTATACGTAAGATGCATTTAAATAACAAATATATTATCAATGACCGAATTTATTTAATATACGTATTTTGTAACAATGCATAAGTATACCCATATGCAACAATATCTTTCATTCTTATGAACAAAAAGTACTACCTATTATTATTGTTTGGTTTAATTTTAAGTCTATTAATTGTTGTAAAATTAAACCTCTATAGTAATTACATAAAAACGTTTTTAATTTTGTTCATTTAAGAGCAAGAGCAGTGGTAGTCCTAGTGGGTGGTGCTTAATCAAATTTTTGGAAAAAAAACACTTAAAAGATATGTCTGGAAACAGAATGTAATATTGTATTCAATAAACAACTATAATTTGAATACATTAAAGTTGAAAATACTAATGTTAATGTTATTATTCAGCCGGGCGTTAAAATCTGAAATGGATATATATTCCATATTTTTAGCATACATTAGAGGACTGCACATGCTCATGATTAAAACGATCATATATATTCGAGTTATTAGAGTTGTTAGAAATACATAACCATAGGTAAGTGTTACACGTTTGAAATAAAACAAATTTATGAGCACTTTTAAACCTTATTAACGTGCAGCTCATTCGAAATATTTATCAATAAATTAACCTCGCAAAATATAGCGTAGGTATACGGTTCCTAAAAACGGCATTTGGAATTCCGGTATTTACATTAGAACAATGCGCAAAGAATTCAATCGAATCTCAAGGCAAGGGTTTAAAAAAAAAATAAATAAAAAATAAAAACTGATGAAATCTATTGAATTATTATTGTATACGTAATCATATATATATATATATATATCGGAGGTCAATACTTCAATAGTGTACATAAACATATATATGTACATTCCTTTGTAAAAAATGAAAGAATTCTGGAGCTTTTTTCGGGACGTTTACTCACGAACCATCGTTACCGGGATTTTTCTTTTTTTTTTCCTTTTATATTATTATATTATACCTATCAATATTTGCCTGTTGTTATTTATTTGAAAAGAAACTCAGCACTGGTGCAGCCAATCGTCATGCTCCTTGTACACACATGACTCGTAAATAAATACGTAATAAATGCGCCGGCCGTTTGCTCAATTTCGATGTTGAACTGTGCAGGTACGGAGGCGGGTACAACAACACCGGCGGAACGAACGCGGCCGCGGCCGCCGCCTCGCTGGTGGTGGACACATTCGCGGCGTACGCTGCGGCGGCCACGTCTACGGCAGTGCAAGCTGGCGGCGGCAGTAGCGGGTCCGTACCACCGCCGTACGACACAGCGGCAACTAGCAGCAACTACGTGGCGGACAGCACGACGCCGGCGGCGTCCAGCACCACATCCTCGACCGCGGCGGCCACGTCCACGTATGGCGGTGATATGGAGGTGTCGTCGGTGGCGGCCGCCGCGACCGGCGGAGCCGACAACTTGATGGCCGGCGTGTCCGGTTCCACGGCCGCTGTATCTTCAGGTGTGATAACGGTCCTCGGGCTATGTCTGTACACGGTTTATCTATTTTATCAACAGTCGGTTCGCAGGTGTCAAAACTCTAAGGTCTGACGTTAAGCCGGTACATCCCACGCGCCAATTTCACGCGTCGATCGCGGATTCATCCAAGTAGTTGTTCCTAATAATGTTATACGATGTCCCGGACACATGTAAACTCGTACCTAGTTCCGGTGTTTAATATACATATATACGTAGATCATCGAAATACATGTGTAGTATATAATATTGTTATATACGTACTGTATTGAGTTTGGTTTGAGTGATCGTGGTCCATTGTATTATGTTGGCAGTTGGTATAGCGAATTATTAACAAAAATAATGTAACGCATTTTGTTAACAATATTAATAGTAATTATAATAATAATGCGAGTGTAATAATATTAGGATAAGTATAATAATGAGTTTTAACGGGCAGTTAGCAAAAATTAAATAAAAAACGGTTAAATCTTCAATACCAGTTTGTTTCGTTAAAATGTTTATAATGTTTGTTGATCTGAATCGTTCTGAATAAGCAGTAGCGACGATGTAAGCAAAACCCGATTTGGAATGAATTCGACCGACGAAAAGCAAGTGGATTTAACCTTTAACTCGTGCGTTTTAACTACGACTATTAGATCAGCTAAGCAGATGATTTGACCGACTGTTGTTAAACTAATTAGGCATTGTACACCGGCGTACACACTGCGCGGACAACGACGTTTGGTTATTAACGTTTGGCGTTTGTTTTTTTTTCTTCTTAATTTTAGCAGCAGACGCCGTTCAGATTAGCGAATTGCTGAGCAAGACCATCGCGGACGCTCACGCACGCACGTGTTTCTACACTCTCGATCAAATACACGACGGCATGTACCGGACGGCAACAATGGCCGCGGCCAACAAGACGACGGCCGACAAATTGCATTTCTACAAGACCATGGTACGTAAACGCATTGCGCTCATACTCAGGTGCGGGTACTTTACCAACTCGTAAAATCAAATAATATCCATCTATCGTACACGTTGTGTCGTTCATCGTTACGCATTCCAAATGTTCGAACCGTGGAGCGAAATGTTTTTCATATTTTTTTCGTTTCTAAACTATCCGGTGACCGACTCAACTCGTGCGTAAGTCCCAAAATACCAAAATTACATGTTATGTACGGTTTAGGCTCACGAGGAACTGTGGCTAGAGTGCGCGCAAAAGCTTACTGCCGTCATCCAGCAGATCATCGAGTTCGCCAAAATGGTGCCTGGATTTATGAAACTGTCGCAAGACGACCAGATCGTGCTGCTTAAAGCTGGTGAGTAGTAACTAGTTGTAGTCCTACAGTAGACATAACGTATTATTATTATACAGTTATTATTAATATCAGAGACATCATTCGTCAAATCACAATTAGATCACATTATTATTATTTTATTATTACGAATCTGTGGTTAATTTAATAAAAAAAAAGAGAGATACAAAATTTAGGTATATTTTGTATCATTATTATAACTGTGTTTCTTTTCACAAATATTATTACATGACATAATAACAATATGATACTCATTGCCAACTATATGATAAGCACCAACGATAACGGACCAATTATTTATTATCCAAATGGTACTTATCCAGTTTAGATTCAAAAACTGGAATCCAATAATAAATTGTCAACATTTCAATGTTTATTAACATTGCAATCGGTTTACGGTTTTCTATTTAAAGCAACGAAATGTAAACAGTCGCATTTTCAATTAGTAAAATCTTCAACATTCGATTTTTATATTTTTTAAATTACAGCCAAAAAAAGCTGGTTCCATAGTGGTTTTTGTTTAAATCTATACTAATAAAATAAATAGGTAAAGTTTGTGAGTTTGGATCTTCGGAACTACTGAACTGATTTTGGAAATGATTTTATTAATATAAAACTAAATTATTCTTGTGTAACATAGGCTATATTTGATTGCGATTAATAATATTTTTTTATGTGAAAAAACAATATTTATCAATTACTTCCATGAACAACGGGCTGATGCGTTGATTTATCGACGTGTACTGACAAAACGGTTTAATATAGCCATAAAGGTGAATATAATGTTCTAGATGAATATTTTTCTTCGGTAGGTAATTGTATACGAAAGTATAATTATCTTTTAACAAGAAAACCTCTATTACGTATTAAATAAAAATATTTTGATATTTTATTCTGAGTAAACGCTAAAATAAACCCTATGTATTACACAGATAAAAGAAATAAAATAAACATAAAATAAATCATTAACACTCAGTACTAAGAACCACCACATAAGATTATTCCATCACAAATAAAAATGTTTGATACCCAGCAAAGTGGGCACGGGGTCAGCTTATAATATTACGTACAAACATATATTATATTATAGTACCCAAATAAACATAACGCTTATCGCAATACTTACTATAATTAACAATTTTTTTTTCATCGATGTTTAACAGGTAGCTTTGAATTGGCTGTGCTAAGGATGTCTCGACATTACGACCCGCACAGGGATTGCGTGTATTACGCAGATGCCTTGTTGCCAGCTGACGCGTTTTATACGCAAGACCCGATCGAAACAAGACTGGTGTCGTTGGCTTTTGATGTGAGTCGTTCCGTATCTTCGTTGAAACTCACGGAAACCGAACTCGCTCTATACTCGGCCGTCGTATTGCTATCACCAGGTTAGTATCATAATCGGCGGTATTTGCACGTAATATTTGCACGAGTATTATTCGAAAGCAGATCACAATGACGTCGTCCGGATAATAATAATATTATCCAACTTTAGGCCTCATGTGATCGCCAGTTAGAAGCATTTAAATGCTTGGTTAATCTCGATAGTAGTGAAATGTTTATGCATTAACACAATAGCCACTTACTCGTAACACTATAGCCAACGCAATTTAAGTCAATTTCGTTTCACGAAACAAGACACACAATATAATATATATCATAGTAAGAAACACAGTCCGACACTGTCAAGTTATCTACTATTTAAACAGATGCGTATGTCAAGTCGATTTTCGAACACGGGAAAAATGTGTCAACATAATTTATATTACGTACAGTAAAATCCCGGCAAATAGACTGTTGTAGAGAACTAGATAATACTCGATAGCCCACCATTTAATTGTACCGATTCACCACCGTGCAAGTATACTCGCGGACGGGTCCGTCGCTGTTCTCGTTCTCTGTTATACAGCCCGAGATGTTTCCCGTGTACGGCATGAAACTGTTTGGAAAAGTCTCGATATTCGTACATGTATACTACATATACGCAATAACATGACTGTCGATCACGGCATGATGTTTTTGATTGTCCAGTCGGCGTTCCCGTCAATCCCGTTACATTATATTTTGTGTTCAGTCAACGTGGTCGTGACAGTTGTCGATTATTACCAACGATGATTATTAATAATTAATTATCATTATTATTAACGATTGTTTGTCCCCGCAGACCGGCAAGGATTGAAGGGCACCGTGGAGATCGGACGCCTCAGACAGGCCATCCTGCGCGCGTTGCGCATGGAACTCGACCACAGGACCGCGAGCGGCAAGACCAACGCGACCGCGGACCCGCAGCACCAGCCGCCTCATCACCAGCAGCAGCAACAGCAGCAACAGCAGCAGAACCAAGTGTGCGACACTCTCATACAAAAGATCCCGTTGCTCAGGTGAGAGAGATTCGACGAGTAGCTTTAGCCCCATAGCTGGTGCGAGGTCTGTGTTCTTATATCGATTGGTTTATCGGTTTTTGCCCAACTGCCGAACATACGGAGTTCGTGTGATAGAAAAGGGTTTCATATATAAAAAACCGCGAGTGCCCCCGTCATCGCACGTGCGGCTCCGACGTTTTGATTAGATTGATTTTTTTTTCTTTTTTACCTTCCCGACATAACAGAAACCGACTGCGTGCGAATCACCATACATCTAATTATATGTTATCGGTATGTCTATAATTAAATTAAATTCGTTAACGCTCGCTCCGGACCACTGATAACGCGCTGTCGCAATGTTTCCCACCAGAAATTTCTACTTCGGAAGTTTCGATAAAATGCAATATAGTGCGTTTTTAGTTTAATTCAAACGTACCGGTTATTGACAATTAAAGCAAAATTTCTGACCAAGTGCCTACGTGCACATAAAATTTGTATAACAGAACTGCAACGATGCTAATGCCTAATACGCGGTTCATCTACGTGATTTGTTGATAACCACTTACTAGGTAGGCATAATAATATATACAACAAAACATCGAATGATCGGATCGATTGAATACAACTTATCATCTATTTTTCTCTACCGAAATTTTGTACATCTTGAAACTACGTGACAATTAGCAACGGTCGTGGATACATAGTTATAGGTACTCTTGGCTGACTAGGGAAGGGAATATAATTCATACAAGTACAGTTAAAAAATAAATGTAGGTGACCCACAATATGCGATATGAATATTATATGTGACCTATAAACTGGTAATAAATATTCACTCTCGACCCTACCGGCTCATTTAATCCGACTCTGTTTTATTATAATACCTTTACATTTTGCGTCAGATATTCGATTGGAATACATTGTTATGGCAATGTATGAACACTGTGAACCCACTAAATTGCACGATGCTTTTAAAATAGATCCGCCAAATGGCGTAGAGAACACTAGAACAGTTAATATAAAAACGAGTACTAAAATATCCAACCATTAAAGGACTGTTTTATATTACGGAATAGGCATTTAGATAAATAACGCCTCTTCAGGTTCGGGGACAGTTATCACATATGTGTCGGCCGATTTCACGCCTTTCCCGCATTGTCGGGAATCCGTCAATGTCCACACGTGCAAGTAATAAATACCGAGTCCGGTGGTTCGTACACTAAAGGGTTAGAAGAAGTAATAATTTTCTAAAATTCAACACACCGTACGTAATTTGTTCGTCGGTACGTGAGTCTATGTGTATGCGTCGTACGTGCATACTAAACAAATTACCATATTATATTTCTCGTTTTTTTCCTCCACAATATAGTATTGATGTAAACATTTAATATGTCAATTGAGAACACATATTTTTTAAATTCATATAAAAAAATGTTTTTAATTTTTTTTTGCCATTCTGTGATCATAAAGTCTGTTATTTGTAGACATAACTATACCATACTGACATTTTTGTTTTGTTATTATTTATCGATACGATTCATCGCTATAATTACTCGTAATCGGTTATTAGTAATATATTAAAATTAATAAATGCAGTTCTTAAAAACTGTAATAGGTTAAACGTATTTAAATGGAAATTCAAGTGTGAACACATCATTGCGATTGGGAAGGAAGTGTGGAAGTAATTATATGTATGTTTTAAATAACTTCGATTTATAAGTTATAACAAAAACTAATCACAATTTGTAATTAATATTAAAATACATTAGATTTTCAAACTCACATTTCGGGTCATGCAGTTTTCTCTGAAAACAATACGATAGTAACATAGGCGTTTATTGGATAGCTGAACATGCTAAAGCACCTGATCTGCGATTAGAATCTATTGTACCATTTTTATATAATATGAAGTATAAAAGTCTATTCAGTATTTTATCTGTCTACAAAAGTAAAATAATTAATTTCAGTATATTCAATGAGTGTAAAAGACATGTTCTGGCTTAAGTTCTAGTTCAGTGGTAAGGATTTCAAGTGGACACACCGTAACAGGCTTAAAATGTATTTCAAATTAATGAAAAGATAATTAACATTATCTACGTAAAATAGTATTTTATTACTCATTAGTAACCAATTTTTGGTCATAACTAATTTCATCATGTATACTTATATAGATTTATTAGATTGTTGTGTGATTCATTTTTAATTGTAAAAAATAATTTTCAAGTATATTATTGAAATTTAAGCGCTTGCCTACGAGATAATTTTACTATAATGCGATAGTTATGGTTGCCTTTGTGTAAACTAGCTATAATAAAAATAACATGTACCAAAGAACAATGCGATGGTTAATTATTCGCTTTAAGTTTGGTAAAAAGGGTTGTAAGCTTTGTACGGGTTGGACATAGTGAATCACTACATATGACCGTAATACCTCCCCATGATTAGTCCACTGTATGTGTAGTATGTATACGACGAGGAGTCCGATCGTTGTATAATAATGAGTAATGAGTAAAAAAAAAAACTGTATTTTGTGAAATATCAATTTCAAGTTTTGATTCATATTCGATACAAAATATATAAAATATTGGAAGCTTATACCTCGTATGCGTATAAATGAACGATAATATCAGGTACTTCTTAAAACGCATTATTCTATATACGTTATACTCCCAAATTCAAAACGACCGTACGCGAAATAACCGGTTACGCGATTATTTAAATTTAAAATCACAGACACGCCATATATACGCCATTATTTTAGAACCAAGACAATTCAGGTTTTTTTTAACAACTCTCCCTCTTCCCCTTGCGCTCTTCTCCTTCGATGACGGATCTCGGTTACATAGCGGCTGAGTTTTTCGTAAACGACACAGACAATCGTAGCACGCACCTGCCGAATACGATTTTCCAAAATACATCGTCTCCAATCGATCGTTATAATAATATTACGTTACAACATACTTATTGGAATTTTTTTTAATTTTTTCTCAATGGTTTCACGTAGGCAACTCGGGCTGCTGCACATGGAAGCTTTGGCAAAGTTGCGCCGTTCAGCGCCACACTTGGAGTTCCCGGCCCTGCACAAGGAACTGTTCTCGGTTGACGGCAGTTGATCGGAGGAAGAGGACACTGCGATGGAGTCGGCAGCGGTGACGGCGACGGCGACGAAGATAATCGTCATCGCATCGGCGGTGGTCTCTTTGGTGGGACGGCAATGATGAGCGTGTACACATGTGTATAGTATAACATATAACAATATAGCAGTAGCAGCAGCAACATCAGAGTGTCGCCGTAGACTGGCGTGTGATACATAAACATAAATATATAATAAATATATATTTTCCCAAGTTTTTTTAAAAGTTATTAGATAAAAAAAAAAATAAAAATAAAAATTTAGTAAAACCACTATCGCACCGACCTCTCTTACCGTACACGGGTTATAATATTTTATCACTATTATTTTTGTTTTCGCCATGTTCTTGTGGTTTTGTTATACAAGGCTAAGGATAAAATATTATATAAATGTTATATATTATATATAAATGTTTGATGTACGACAACATGATGTATATCGAGTGTACACGAACTTTATTGAAATATTGATACATAATATAAAATGTATATTTTGTATTGTTGTATTCGTGTATAGTATATTTTTATTCATGCGGGGTTACGAATCACTGATACGGTATATAGCGTATGATAGTAATGTACTGGTATGCACATACACATTACATCAGTGGCGTGACGAACTTTTAATATTAATCCAGACGGAACAATAATTACGTTTTTGAACAATCACCCGATAAAATCAACATTGATCTGATAGAACACATCAATATTGACACTCAATTTTGTTTTAACGTATTGACGGTAGCCACCATCCCGATAGCTTGAGACATGTACTTCAATATAATATATTTATTACATGGATCCTTTGTCACGCCACTCCATATTACATTACATGCTTTTACACGTTTGTGTACAGCATTTTTTTCTCCTCTCCTCTCGTAAAGATGTGTGATCGTTTGCGATAGTCGGCGAGAGGAACCTGCAGCCGCGTGCGTGATGGTATTATTACATCACAGTATGGTACAAAAGAATCGCGATTGCAGATCGTCTTATATCGTATCATATTCGGTGTTGTGTGCGTGAGCGAGTAAATATATTGCATATTTGTTGAAATATGTACATGTTTGCGTGTGTATGTGTGTGTGTGTGTGTGTGTGTTTGTGTATGTGTGTATTTGTGTGTGTGTGTGTGTGTGTGTGTGTGTGTGTGTGTGTGTATGTGCATACGTGTGTATATGTTTGTATGTGTATGAATGCAAATCATTCATCGTCATTTCGTATTTAATGTTAATCATGGTTAATGTTGATCGCATACGTATTTAATACGTGTATTACGTTATAATACGATGTATGTTTCAAGCGAAGGTATACATAAATATGTAAAAATGTGTGGGTAACATCGAAAGAACGGTATGCGTGAGTTTTATTTGATTTGGTTATCGATTGGTGTTCAGTGCGCAGCAAGTTGCACTTTTTCATCATTGATGTTGTTGTTGTTGTTGTTGTTGTTTTTGTTATGTAAATAAATAATATTAGTCACATTATATTATTCTTTGTGTACACCTATGTTGAACACGTGTATAAAATGAACATAATAATATTACATAATATAGGGTACCTGTATCTCGTGTTATAAATAACGTTAAAAATGTAAAAGAATTAGTGCCGGCGGCCTGTGTTGAATCGCAAACTTCAGCAATTGCGGCCATTACGATTTTTAATTATTTTCAAAATTCACTCGTTTTATCGATATTAAACCGAACGGAAAAAATAAATAATAACTAGCTATATATATATATATATATAATATACACCGTAATTGTCACTTTATTATATACGCTCACACACACACTCATTGTATAGCTGCTATCGTACATTGTATAATATACTATATTATATATTATATTGTAAGCACAGTGTGTGTGTATACTCACGTATTTATATGATGTAATAATGTCTGTAGTATTTATATTTGTGTACATTTACATAAATAGTAAAACATACTCTTTTTAAGTGTGTATCATACAGTTTTGTAGATAAATAGAGAATAGAGCGGATAGATAGATATTATAAACATGGCCGCTATGCTGCCGCCACCGTTAATATTATATTATTATTATTATTATTATTATTATTATTATTATTATCATTAGTAATATTATTATAATTATTATTATTATTATTATTATTTCAATTAATATTATATGTGTTTATATCTTATGTGTAAATTATACAACGGTCGTCGTCGTCGTTGTTCATTATAATTTTTTCTTCTAAATATATATTATGATAACATATAAGTTATACGTATATTGTATGTGTAAGTAGTTGCGAAACAAAAAAAAAATTTATAAAAATACCTATATAATATATATATACATATATATTATTTGTAAGTCTTTCAACGACGACGACGACGACGACAATGCCGACGTATTTTGATTTATGTATACGTGTAATATGTAATATAAAATATTTAATACGTGAATAGTTTTAATTTGTTTTCGTTAAAATTATTATTTTAATATTATTATTATTATAATTATATTAAACCGAATAGGAAATTAAATGTGATGTGGGGTAATTATTGTGAAATTAATCGATATAGGTATAAGAAAATGGAGTGAAAAAAATGTGTAAAATACGATTTTTATTAATATATAAAAGAGTATAATATATTGGTATATAATATATTATATATTTAATATATAGTGTTAGTTTTTTACGATAAAAAATTGATATATTGTTTTTTTATAATTATTATTATTATCATTATTTGCGCCCGTCCGCAATTCTATAAATTTTATTGAACTTTGTCGTTTTATTATATTAGGTATTTATATACATATATTATATTATTTAGTAAATCGTATAGTATACTATATGTATATAATATATAAGAAACAAATAATATACTTTTTTGTTGTAACAGTCAAGTACACACGCGCACATAATTATTATTGTATATTTTATATAATAATACGTTTAACGTTTGTTCTCATCGAATGTAATAGTAATTCATATATATAAATATATATTATATATACATTTGTCACCTCATCCTCGTCCTCTTCCGAAACGCGTACGAGTACAATACCCATATTATATTCGTTCGGGTTTCAATATTATTATTTTTCGTTTTATTTTTATTTTTCGTTCTCCTCTACTACTAGAAAAGGTGCTCCGTGTTATTATTATTATTATTATTATTATGATTATTATTATTATTGTTATTAATTAATTATTATCGCTTATTATTATTATTATTATTATTATTGTTTAACGAGAGATAATATTATAAAACAAGAAAAATATATAAATATACGTATATAAATATATATATATATATATATAAATATATACGCATGTAGATTATATAGTAAATATTGGTTTTTATTTCATTCATTTTATTTCATTATATACAGTGATAGTAATCGGTCACCTTGCACGGTTGACATGACTATATTATACAGTTACATCGATTATATCGGCGTTATCATATTATCAGTGCATTTGGTTTCCCTCAATCACGATGCTGATATTCCCGACGACGCGTATATGATATTGTCATTTATCTAGCTGAAATAAACTGCAGACTAGTATAATAAGTGATCCCGTTTACTGAAAGGATAAAGCTTGATATTTTAATTTCATAAATTCGTATATAAGTACATTTCACGAGAGTATCGAAATCCGTATCTAATGGCTAAAGTGACATATCAATTTGTTTTCAATATCAATGTCAGAAATAAAATAAGCACTACCTACCTATAAAAACGTTACGGTATTGGAAAATTGATATTTTTCAAATTAAATTGAAAATTTGTACAATCCGTCAACTTGCTATTGGCCTGCAGTGTTATCGATGTATTTGGGCAGATTTTCATACAGTATAGTGAAAACAAAAAACTATAGTTAATATCCAATTCGTGGACCGCAATAATAATTAATGGCGTTTCAATTTTCTGCGTGTTTACTATGATATCATATTCGTCAATATCCGGAAGGATTTATGTGGTGGTCATTTAAGATGCACACGTTCATATCGAATTTCATCTAAACGGTTATTATAAGGGTAAACAAAAAAAAAGTAGTGTTACACTACCAGGAAAACAAGCGATAAGTAATTTTATGTTTATCGAACGTCGCTGCGAATGTTTACTTTCGTAGTTTCGTAGCAAGAATTATACATTTTAATGGGCATTATACATTAATATATACATTTGTATCTCTAAAAGATAAACAAATATAAATCATTCTATAACGGGTAAAGTTTTCCACTTTTGTACATTTTACTTAGCAAATTTACAACAAATTAAATATTTAAACTACACAATATGTTATACGCCAATGTGCAGTTTGAAAAAAAAAAATATATATATACATAATACTTTGTCTGAACCCGGTAAATAGGTATTATTATTATAAGATACACGTCACTATCTGATGCGTGTACACTATACCTACATAATCACCTATACCTACACACCGAAACGAATACAACTGTGGTCTAATTTCAAATAGAACTCTGATGGAAAACTATTAATATTTATAAATGGTGTATTAAATAATCATGTAAACGTAAACACGTACCAGTTTTTAATATTTATCCAAAATGTTGTTCTTCATTAATTATTGATACTGGTATAACCGTGTATTGGATTAGATAACTTTATAAGTTAGTGTTAATGTTTTATACTTCACCTGTCGGCTAGGGTCATAGGGTATACAAATATATACAATTTTAATGTATTTTAAATACTTTATATTTATTTAGGACGCAATATAATTATAATACAAATTCAATACATGTACCTACTTTACATAGAAACAAAAGCAAAAATAAATTATCAATCTGAAATAATTGGACGAATGAACCAAAATATGTATTTCACCTATATTACAAGTACAAAATTACTGATAAAAAAGTGTTCTAGACATTTCTTAAGAGTTAAGATTGATTTTTATAATTGGAAGACATTTTATGTAATTTGATTTGAACATTTATTTTTAAATTTCACAGCAGTATTCTAGAAAAACCCAATTTTAAAATCCGTGTTTCTCAACCAAAATGAAAATTTAAATTTACCCATTCTTTAATAATCATGATTTACGATATTTTAAAAGTTGCACGGAAATGTTTTCTAAATTTTTTTTTTTTTAGATTTGCAATATATTAATTTGGTTAATGTATTGGTACAAATTATTTTACTTCTAAAATATTATTATATCTTATAGTAATAAAAAGAAGCAATAACATTTCTATAATTACCCATTAAAAAAAGTCTAAGTGTTTTTAATAATTTTTAATTAATTTCATCTTGTATTCTTATATTTATTCTTAAATTATTATTTAAATAATTATAGTACTTATACAATTTATAACTTCTCATATCAAACAAGAATTTATATTTTATAATTATAATATAGATAATCCTTATGACTTTATTTATATAGTATGGTAAGGATTTTTTTCTTCATGAAATACATTGTACCACATTAAATGCAAAAGTAAATCCATTGTAAATGTAGTATTGCACTTATTATTATTATATTTTATTACGGACCTACTTTAATATACTTATTACTATTTTCATATAATTATATAATAAAACTGAATACTTTACATATTATTATCTATTATTATATCATATTCGTTTTTATTATAAATAATACCTATCTACTATATATATAATTTGAATACGTTTAAATTAAAATTACTAAAGAGTTTTAAACTTTTAATTCAATAAAAATGTACACATTTGTACACAAAATCGGAACCATTTTAATATCACGTGTAAAAAAGAAATAATAAATAATTTGTTAGACACCACGGTCCATGTTAAGTAAAACAACCAAATGTTGAGCAACAATTATTATTTATATGATGTGCTTAATGCATCAGTAGGATAAAGATATACTATGAATATTGTTAAATAATATAAAAAATGTATACCTACCCACTCTATTTTTTTTAAAAAAAATATTATAGTCATTCGATATTTTTTAATTACATTAATACATTTTATGATAGTTATCATTTGTAGGATTTTAGAGCATAGGTATATAATAATATTCATATAAGTATATAATAATAGGTATTGCATGTCATATTTTGCCGTTTTGGGCATATTATTGGCTTTATAAACATTTATTTTATTTTGAGAAAATATGTTTATATTATTTCTATTACGTAGAATATAGAATAATTTATCATCCGTCAAAGTTTTCCAAAAATTATTCAGAAGAAATAGTTTGTTTTTTTTTTCCAAATTTTTTTTTTTCATGTTTGAATTATAGGTTGTAGAACTCATATTTATAAATTTAAAAGTTAAATTGTTATATTTATGGGGCTTTGTAAAATTATTATTATTTAAATGTATTTAAAACCATGTCGTATGACGCCCGTGTACAGAAAAAAACAGTTAATCACCACAGTCAAACATATATTTTAAACATTAAATAATGTTTTATAATTTAATACATGTCATGTAACCAGAATATTTTTAGATAAAAATATTCTGCAAGTTATATAAATCTCAATCATTGCTTATTTAACGTACTAAGATCATTTGCATTATTATTATGTATTTACAAATTGTAGTTTTAAATTTTTAAATGCATACAGGATACGCGCATTATGCGGAATCGTTCAACTCGTCCAAGTTGCTAATGGCCTCTGGCTGTAAAAATGTAGTTGATTAGATACGGAGTGATTGAGGAAGTATTATGATGTTAGCAATAAGCACTATCCCTGGGCGTCACCGGTTTCAAAAGAAAAATAGATACGTCGTGCATATATGTTCTTTGCCGATAATTTTCTATCTGTTTCAATAACTTTTTACATTTTTTAAATAATAATAATTAGGTAATAACTGTAGTAAAATGTGATACTATAATATTATATGACTATATAAAACAACTACGCGTTAAAAAAATAATTATCCGAGTAAAAATAATCTTATAGATATTCAGATTTAACCAAACAATCCTGTGATACAATCCGCTTTCAATTTTTCGCCAAAATATTGAAATCACCTCTCAAGAACGTATAACCCAACAATATTTTGTGTAAAACTACATCCGAAATCGGCATAAAAAATTTCAATGACATCATTCTTTGGGCCGGATGTTTGCATATACCTTGGTTATATTAATGTTAACTGGCTCATTCATACTTGTAGTACCTATAATAATTCATGATCATAATAATATGGTACAAATGCTGTAATATATCAATTCCACGTCCATTCTCCACTCTTTCTTCTCCATCCTTTTAGCATTTCATCTGATTTACATTGGCCATTTATTATATTATAGATTCTATATTATTAACTTTATAAAAAAAAATTCCCAAAAAAAGTTAGCAAAGCCCAAGAAAATAAATGTATATCGATATATAAGTTTTATTTTTGTAATCATATTATCATTTAAACTAATAAATATTTTTAGAAAACATGACATGTGCAAAAAAAAATATTATTTATAGACAATATTGTTGTTTAAAATTTAATTTGTTTTTATAATTTTATATAATATTAATAAAATACGTACGTATTTCTTGATTCATGAATCGACCAAATATTGTTTTATTTTTTCATGAACTGAGCAATCCATATACAGTCTGAAGAAAATACATTATTCTCAGTAGAAATGAATATTTATGAATATTTATTTTTATTATTATTCTTGTCATGTGTTATAAACATACGTAGGTATAATACTTTTTTTATATACATTATTGTATAACTGTATTATATTTATATGCATGTATAGGTAATTCATATATACAAGCGAACATATTGTATTATGATACATGTATAAATCATATACATATACCGTATATGAGAGCATACATACAATTCTAATATAAATCTTTAAATGGAAAAACAAAAAAAGTACAATATTATTAACTAACTAATTAGATGAATGAGTTATTTATCAGTTAGGCAATGATAAATAATTTTTAATTTAAATATTACAACTATTTATAATTATCACTTGAAATAAAGGTCAGTTATAACAATAGTTATTTTTATTACTGATAACATACCAATTTTATTATCAATGTTGATCAGATTAAAAAAATAAATAAAATTATTGGCGTTTATTAAATTATGATTTTCAATTCAACTAAGCTAAATTAATCTCATAAACTTCCAGATTTGTTGTCTTATAAACTAAATAAATCTTCGTTACTCTTATTTAAATACCATACATTTCTAAATTCTAATGATATCAATATTTGAAAGAATAATTATTTAAGTCGAAAGTCCAACGTCTTTTTTCAAATATTTGAATACCAAAATAAAATAATATAAATTATTTATTTGTCAACCATTTTAAATGTATAGGTATGTTCAATGCGCATTGTACACAACGAAAATCTCCAGTACTTATATATAAATTATATTTTAGAATGTTATAATATATTAAGCCGAATTTACTAACATATATATTTACTTGGAGCTATAAATATCTTAAAAAGTAAAATACATAGAAATATTAAATATAGTGTGAACTGCAAAAGTTATAAAGTTAAAACTTATAAATATAATGAACACAATAAATTTATATTAAACCAGAGGCGTGTCGAACTGAGCGTCAAAGTTATATTGAATTTATTTATATTAAATACAAAGTAGTAGTAGTATTTTATTTTTCGATTCTTTACCCAAAACGCATCTGCTC
Organism: Chaitophorus viminalis; assembly: GCA_025469195.1. Classification (NCBI taxonomy): domain Eukaryota; kingdom Metazoa; phylum Arthropoda; class Insecta; order Hemiptera; family Aphididae; genus Chaitophorus; species Chaitophorus viminalis. Next base: position 26,265 of record JAIPRK010000771.1, on the reverse strand, counting down.
TGTTACTTATCCGATATGGAATTTCATAACAAATCAGGGGATTTTTTTTTATTTGAATCGTTAGGGTGAAGATTTTAGTTTTCAGTGTTTTCACCATAATTTTTTTAAACGTCATAATGTATTGATTTATAAAAAAAATTACGAAAATTTAGGTTGTCAAGTAAATTGACGTTCAAGATTTGAAAGTTTAAAAATCATAAATAAAATACCTGCGTGTACAGTTTAGAATATTAGTATAAACCACATTTTTTCACACGTTTAAAATGTTTAAATGTGTTACGAATTCTGATTATTGAATATATAATTATAGCCATATTAATAAGTAGGGCAAAAGACTTGTAGCATTTACATATTTGTTTTATACAATATTACAAAACTAGCAGAGTAAGAAACAAATACATTTCATGCTGATACAAAACAATTTTTGAGATTTTATTCGAAGCATACTTCGATTTTTTTTGTTGACTCTAATAGGCATATTCCTCCATTATTTGCTTTTAGATAATTAAAATTATAATAAATTTTGATTATAATAAAATAATATGGTTGTTGATTGTTTCCAAGCGCATGTCTATCTTAGAAACACGATGTCGATTACTTATTTTAAAGCCATTGATTTTATTTACAGACAAATAATGTTGTTCGTGGCACAATAATGCCTTAATATAATATTATGATTGATGGATATCAAAATATACAATAATAATTATTTTTTATCTAAAATTATTTGTTTTAAAATGCTTATTTTGGCTGTTTCAGTGCATAATTGGTAATTTGTTAAAACTACAATTTATCTGCTCTATTATAATAAGCCTTATACCACCACAGTTCGATAAGAAATTAATGATACAATAATGGGTAGAGCAAACAACCATATATTATGGTAAAAAGTATTACTTAGTTAGATAAACGACAGGAGATAATCTTAGTGTCATATTATTATAGCTAATGAGCTATGACTAGTATAATTCAACAACATACTAGATATACTAATAATGAAATGCATTTTGATAACCAAATTATAAAAGCGTAAAAAAGAGCATTTACATGACAATAAAAAAGAAATGCATTGTTAGCATAACAGTTTATACATCAGTTGTACTAAAAATAATATTTGAACTTGACCTATCATAAATATTTAACTTAGTTGTATTTATATGGTACTGTAAATTTTAATTACTATATTTTAAGAAATAATGAACATATTAAATATATTTATTAATTGTTTAAATTGTTTATATGTATATTTAGATTATACAAACATATACATATAACCTATCAACCTATCTACATAAATTAAAATAAGTTTGAAATTATGTTTGAAATTATAATTATAGTTTACTGACAAGTGTACTCTGAAGTGATAAAAGTAACAATACATAGATACGTAATGTGTGGGAATAAATCAGATAACCAGACAATTTTTTTTTAAATTTTTTTTTTTTTTTAATTTTTAATCTGTAGTTTGTACGCGTGTATCAATCATAATATAAAATCATTTACCATACCGTTTTGATCGAATCATGTTAAAAGATTTGATGGTTGAATCCATATATATATATATAATAATAGCAATCTTACCTTTACCTACCTAGTGTAAAATTATATTGTAAATATCTATAAACCACGTAATTGTTCATTTAAGGTATTTAAATTTTGACAATAGTAATTTAAAAAATAAAAAAAATTTGTAATTCTAATTGATTGATTTAGCGTCGTTTATAATTTTTACTCAAAAAAGTAAGCGTTAAAAATTCTTTTAGTACCTACTTAACAAATACCAAAACCAAATTAAATTATCCATCGCCTCAGATTAAGGAATTTCTTATGATCTATAACATCGGTCGTTATAAATACGGACCAAAATAACGGAAGAAAAATTGTAAAATTAGTAAATATAAATGTTTAACAAGCCTTTAAAAAATAGACCTCACGTCATAATGTAGCAACAGAAATTAATTATAAAATTATAAAGATACGTAACTTATTTCATTGGGTAAATTTTACACGGTCGTCGGTGGACACTATACTTACCTACACTAATACTTGACTACATATAGAGAAATTTTGTTGTTGGATTCTGACTTGTGTTTATAAAAGTTAATGACAATGTTGAGAACCTTTATATGTCTGAATATTTTAATTGGTAAATATATTACAAAAATATTGATAAAATCAATTTTTCCCTGTGTAAACCATATTTCTTAAAGTTTATTATCCCGTTATCCGTGATCCAAATCGTTTCTCAAATTGTATTTATAACTGTAATAGTGTAATGCTATATGAATATGTATATATATATATTAATATTTCGAACGAAATTTTGCACTGTAAATATATTTGATTTTGACAAAAATTCATTATTATAATATCATTATTCATTAGTACAATCAAATTTTGAAAATTAAAAATATACTTTTATAGCGGGGTTATTCTATCAGATGAAACACACTTAAGTTAATTCTATTAGATAAAAAAAAATTATGTATTAATTGAATTAATTGAATCCAGTGCATTATACCTACTGATTATCATTTGACATTAGTATAACTTACACACATGCAATAGTTTTAAATATTTATCACCATCTTACGTGATCATATGAATTAATAAACTTTCATTTATTTATTCATCTATGATTTGTTGTTGTATAATATTAAACGTACGATTATGGCATTATAATTTGTTCTAAATAAAATTCTACATCAAATGATTTATTTTCAAATAATAAATATATTATTTTAGAATAATTTAAATTTTGAACAGAACGAAAACTATTTTTGATCTTAACTTTATGTTTAAGTAGGCCTCCTCTTCAACGTCTACTTAGAATCGAATTTTCGAATATATGCATAAATATGTGATTAGATGATAAATAACGAGACGTGTTTAGTTTATATAGATATAATAATTACTATTTAATATAATACATAGAATATAATAATTAAATTTTTTTGTTAAAAATTTTTAAATTGTTCATATTTATATATTGATACTAAATGTTAATAATGTTACCCATAAATAATTCAAATTTCAATTATGATTTTTTCATTTTTAAATAATAAAGTAGGCATGCTTGAATCAAATAGACTTCCTTTATATTTCTTCGTAAATACTGCCACTAAGCAAAGTATTAAATGTTTAGACATCCCTATTTAATTTCTGTCTTTTAACTTTCATATATTTGAGGAATTATAAACGAAATGTTTCAAAATTGAATTCGTTGTTCAGTGGCGTTGGATCATATGCCCATATACATATAATATAACATACAAAAATACTTAGACATTATGTTATGTTTTTATGAAAAATTTGATTGAATTTGTGATCAAGTAAACAATAATTTGTATCGCATTTAAAATATTTTGTCCAATGTGTTATTCCTGAGCATTATACATCCAAGCTATTAATAAAATATTTTATATTTTGTGGTAGTTAACAAAAAATTATATTATAAATTATTATTGTTATAATAAAAACTATTAAAATAGGTACACAATAATACGGTATAATCATTTTGTAGAAGTTGATAAAAGTATTTTTGATAAATTATTGATAAATCAATTCGATGACTAATCTTAATTCTATGATTATGCCGTGTTTACAAAGTAACAGGTACTTATGTAAATTACAACTGAAATAATAAGAACATAATTAACAAGAATAATCATTAGTCTTAATAGACTTCAAGTAAGTTAGGATCAACTATGTAAACATGCAGTGGCTATTATAATTGACAAGATATCATAATATTATGTAAAATGTCGGTACCTAGTACATTTACATACCTACTTACCTTTATTAACAAATAATGATAATAAATAATGGATTTATAGCTAGACTAAAAAAATACTAAATGTATTTCGATAATCTTTTAATAGGTACAAATTTAGGCTAAGCAAATACTTGATTAAAACGACTCAAAATCATTTAAGTATGTAATTGTTCTGCAAGATATAATTAAAGAATATTGTAAAGAAAAGTTTGAGATTATATAAAACCACTTAAATATTACCTTAGTATGGCTATAATTAATATAAAAACAATATAATATTCTATTTTTTTCAGTATATATTATATTCTTGCACTTAAAATCTTAACTATAAAATTAATATATTTTTTTTTTTGAAAAACTAGTTAAAGGTATAACATTGTAGAAACTCTACTATAAACAAATATAATATTAAATCACGTGAATCATAACTTTACTAGAATCTAAACATTTCTGCAAAAATCACTGTGTATTGAATAGATATTTATAGAAGTAATCAATATAATAAGAGTTGTAGAGAAATAAAACTGTTATTTTACATTGAAACTTTTTACTTTTTTGTGATTTTTTTGAAATTTCTTAGTAAACTTTTATATATTTTGAGTTTGAATCAAGTATTGATGTTTAAAAATTTTATAATTATAGACAGCTTACACCTAGTGTAATACAACTGTTTTAATTATTTTAAAAACTTTTTAATAAAAAGACAAACGTTTAAATAATTGTCAAACAAAATTTTGATTTTATTAAACATAATTTTTAATCATTTTTGTATAATGTAATTTATAATTTTAATTCTTATATATTAATCATTCATAACAAAATAACATGGTAGCAGTAATATTATCCATCACTAGCATGAATAATGAAGGTTTGTTGTAGTCATATAACCGCTATCTTGAGATATACAATTAATCATTGAGACGAGAGCTCGACCAAAAATATATTGTAAATGTCAATGGAAAAAAATATGAACTAATTAGATGTTACAATAATAACAATTTGAACGAAATCCAAGTATAAAATTGAATATCTAAGTTTAGTTGTATTTTGAATGAGTGGAAACAATATTTTATGAACTATGGACTATATAGTTGATCAATATATTAGTAGTGTTTTAGTAGTGTTTATCATAGTGTTTTAGTGAAATAATATATAAATATTATTTTAACATTTATAACTTAACACAGTTACACTGCAATACTGCATAAGTTTTAATAGCGAAGCGAACAATTATTATGTACACATATTTTACTATAAAATATATTGAAAATGTAAAATATTATAATCAAATACTATGTTGAATACCTACCCGGTATAGCATACACTGTACAAATATTTTTTATTTATTTTCACTCATAAATCTTCATTGAACAAACAGTTACCAAAAAAAAATTCAAGAAATACAATCTGTAGATTATAATACTACATATATTGAGATACATCTAATGGGTTTTATGATGATATTGAATTATTCAATATTATTATATTTTTTCAGAAAATAACAGATAACATAATAGGTATACAAATGAAATTATTATATATTCATATAATATGTGAACGTGATTGCTTATAGGTAAGATTTAATATTTTATTGCTGTAATATGGTTACATTAAATTCAAACATTAATAATTCAATACTTGTAAAATAAATTTAAAAATGAGTTGTTATTGATAAGATTAAAAATGAAGTAGTTAGTGTGTCACTAAAATGGGTCTACAATTTTTCCATTCAAAGTGCACAATTGATTTCTTCGTTTTTTGGTAATTTTTTAATCAATTTTCTTCATCCCACCACCCCCGTAAGAAGTAAATTAATACTAGCAATTTAGGATAGTTAATTACTATTTCATTCTATATTTATTGATGTTATAAAATTTATATTTTTTTTATCGACATCGGTAATGTTATTATAAACAATATAACACTGTGGTTATAGATTATAAACTACCTTGGTCGAAGTTGTACAGTGTATATCTTATATATATGTACTAGGGATGGGCATCAAATCTGAATTTTCCGAATATCCGAATATTCAATTATCCGGATTATTCGGATTATTCAGATTAATTAATTTTTTTTATTGCTAAACACAAAACAACACTGGTAGTTGAATGCATCAGAAATATAATATACCCGTTCAAAAATGTATGTTAATGAATTCAAATATAATTAGAATTTAAAAATGAGACATCGAACAGCAAAATTGAATTGAATAATCCGGATACTTCGGATAACCTGTCAAATCCGGATTCACTAAAGTCGGATTTGATAAATCCGAATAATCCGGATTTTTTAAATCCGGATATGCCCACCACTAATATGTACCAGAGTATTATGATTTATGATATTTATTGGTGCTATTGCACATACATAACAGTGTCGTCGATTTTATAATATATCTATATAACAGATATCATAGTAGATACCTATTGTTGGTAACACTTGGGATATTTTTATAATTATTATGTTTTACTATTTTGTATTATGATTTATGAATAATTAAATTATAATCACTAATACTCAATTTAATATTATTTATATAAAACGGTCAGTCACATTTTACCTTCGGCGCCACTGTAGGTACCTACATCATTTTCATTAAATGAAGATAAAATAATAAACCACTTTCCTAAAAAAAGGGTGTAATGATTTTGTATTATGAATTGAAAACAATAGTTTTGTTTGTTATGCTGACTATGATAATACTTTTAATAATGGTTTTAATCTGTCTACCGAACACGTGTAAATTATTTAAGATTTTTTTTACTATGCCCTACCCTCCTAGGTTTAGAGACGTCCATTTATACCTAATAATGTTCCAATTATAATACTAAGTTCAACCATTTTATTCTATAATTTTTCGAGACTTTTATTTATTATTAAACTAGCTAAGATTTTGACTTTATCTATACTGTTATTTATATATTATGTACTTGATTATGTGTTATTTTTCAATCAAACAATTGCTATCAATCGAATCAGTTATAGTATAAACAGATTTAATGAAAAAATACTCTTCAGTCCCTGGCCATCATGACACCCGCCCTTCAAATATTGGCATCCAGTGCAAAATACCACCGACACACTCACTGTTTTTAGAAAAATAATACGTTTTAGAATATATAATTAAAAATATACACTATAAAAAAAACTTTTGGAACGGATTTATGGCTCAAAAGTTTGGTTTCGGAATAAAATATGCATTACTCGCTTCGCTCAAAACCTAAATAAAACTATTTTTAATATTGTCAGACGGTAAAAATAAATTGCTTTAAAGCGGCCCCAGATCATAATCCGACCCTGGAGATAAAATGTGCACGTAGACACGTAGTACAAGTTGATCACCTATCTATAAATATTTTAGTCATTTCCACGAAGACATCACTGTACATGTAAACAGGCCAAGCTGTCATGTTATTAATATTGGTACAACAAAATTTACGTTTTTAATCAATTTAATTATAATAATATATAGATTTAATTAAAATAATGCAACAATTATTGTGTACTAGTGTACCAGTTCTGAGTTTGTATGATAAGAAAAGGCTGATGTATAATCAAAACAATATTAATAATACGACCACATAATCGTATTAGGTATATATTTATATGTAGTCCAAATTGGCAATGGTTATAGTCAATGTGCCCCAAAAATTATCCAAAATATATTATACAGCATATTATTGTATAATTTGTTCCAATAATGTTAGTTAATGAAAAATGAATATCAAAAAATAATTATAAATTAAATTATATTTATAAAATTTGAAAACAAATTCATGTTGCCTCGGTAAAGCAGCGGGTTGTTAGAGATCCCGAAAAATTACAATTAAAAGATCCCGTTCAAATTGTTTATATTTAACTACAAATCCATTTTTATGCTGCGAAATGTTATAAAACCTCTTTAACGTTAAATATTAAGTAACTTTAACCATTTCATATTATATGTAATTTATTTATGATGTTTAAACAAGTATATAACTATGTATAATAAGTATGACTTACGTTAAGCCATTAATATAAATATTTTTTCTAAAACAAGAATTCTACTTAAGTTAGGTAGGTACTCTATGTATCTAGCCCAGTAGCTTATAAAACATACAACTTGTTTGATCTTAATATATATAGGTATGTAATAGATTAATTTTTAATAGATTATACACTACTGCGTATTGAAATAGTTTTAATCTCCGTTTAATTCAAAACATTATACATATAGTTTCTGTTTGTTGTTTGAGTAAGTTAGCTTAGATCAAGTAATTTTATTCGATAGAAATAATTAATGTAACCTAAATATTTTACAATAGGTAGTAGGTAACTAACTATTTACTATTTAGAGGTAATTAAAATGCTTTTATTATCTGCATTTAATAATTGTACTGTTGATTTTAACACGACTAACAAAATATGATCATTCAGAAATCGGTTGAAATTAAAGTATACTCACAACTAGCAGCGGTAAATACTTAATTGCAATACGAGAAAGTTCAAAAAATAAATTATTGAAAATTGACAACTCAAAATGCACTTAAGTTGTTAAATTATACTATATTTTTACCTACCCTATTAACTTATTACACGTTTAGTTTGATAGGTAGTATATTATATATTATGAACCATATATTATAAACGTGTTACTTGATTACATTGACAATTTAAATAAATAACTAGGTAGTTATTTTTTTATTTTTAATTTTTTTTAATATTCCGATGCAATTAATTTATAAATAATATACATACATTTGTTGTGGAGGTCAAGAAAAAATAGTAACCGAAACATTTCAATTTAAACTTTAGCACAATCTATAGTAGAGTCACTAGAGTCAGTTATATTAATGTGAATTGATTTATTATAACTTGACCTTGCATCTAAAAAACTTAACCATCGGTCACAAACAATAAAATCTACATAATTTGTTTACTATAATTTCTTCTAATAATTGTCTTATCTACATAATATCGTATCTGATATATAGGATTATAGGCATTTATATACTATTATTAATAGTTATAAAAAATAATTATCATTTACTCAATATATAGCTGTAAATAATAAAATACAATAAAAAGGAATAATTTTAATTATCTCTATGATTATATCGCGTAAATAACAATAGTATATCGGGTCCTTGAGAGAGAGACAATTTCTCAGCACTTATTTGTTAACTATACGTCAAAGGTAACATGTAATACGTATACTTAAATGTCGGCTGTTTTGAGTTTAATATGATTTATATAGAGCATTATTTAATAGTTTTATAATCTAATTTTACTTTAAATTGATTTGTCACTTCGTAAGACATTTAGTTATATAGTTATAACTTAATAAGTTATACATATAGAAGCCTAATAGTCAATAGGCTATAGTATCTTCTTAAATATGGTAAAAAAAATATAACCAATAAAATATTCTTAAATGCGTTTGATACTTATGTTTATTAATTAATTAATATATAATAAATATAATATATATATATATATATAATATGTATATTGTATAAATACAAATTAATACAAAAAAGATAAAACCCATACAAAATTATAGTGTCGTTATAACATATAATAAAAATATTATATCAAACTATTTGTCGTGGCTTATACATATTGGTTAGTGTTTTTATGTATTGAAACCTTGAATTTACACCAGTGTCATATTTTCAAATTTCAATATTTCATCTTCTAAAAATTTTATTTTATCTTTGATCTCTTTTAGGTGTGGTTTTATTCCATTGGAACTTCTTATAATAATTGTTGTATCAGTTCGAATACTATATAATATATTTAAAAAGTCGAATATATTTGGATATAGGTAGTGAATACAATTGAGAATTAAATTTGGAATGTAAAGATTCACAAGAGTTAGTTGTACGATAAATACTATTGCTTTTTCCTGCCCAAATTTCTAGTGAAAATTTTGAATCATTGTCGATATAATTTTCTACTATATAGTCAGTAAATTTTGTAAGATTTTTATTTATAGGCTGTATTTCAGCTAATTCATCAGAAAAGCAATCTCCAACTGATTGTTGATCTAGAAATGGCAATCCAAATCTATAGGTTAAACATTGGCCTATTTTTGTATTTTCCTCATACTCCGACGAAAGACCAAACTTTTTTGTAGTTCTATACCAAGATTGTCCTAGGTGAAACCGACAATCACGAACTTCAATGGCCAAACTTCATTTATCGCATTATGTATTGCTATTTCAAAGTTAGCATAAATGCTTTCTAAATTAAATTCTTTATTATAAGTTAAACAATAATTATTAATCATTCGAAACTATCTACATTTTGTGTGTAATATTATGAGAACTCCTTGTTAAATAATAATATTTAACAGTTTTGGGAGCCAATTCAAGGGTCGAATTAATATTTATCCAAATTTGGAGCCAATTCAATGGTCGCCGCTAATACTAACTATAACACTAAAAATTGAAATATTAATTAATTAAATGCACGTCAATCGCACATCACCCTCAATTGTATTGTATCCAATTGCATATCATATTATGTAAATACTGTAATAAAACATTTTAATTAACAATATAAAAACAAATCTAATATAACTAATTTTGCATCGAAAACAATCACGAAGGATTACAACAGAAAATCAGTTTCACCGTTTTATTAACAATAAGTACCTTATTTTAAACGTGGGTGTGCCTAGAATTATATTATAAATTATTCAAAACAATTATTAATTATAGTATTACCTTAATCCACGACTAAATGGTATATAAAACTACCTACCAATAAGTGTGATACACGATGTTGGTTTACGAGGATTAAACAGATATGACACTTATAAAACTGATCCAAGATTCAACAATGAGACAATTTATTTATATTTCATTTTTTTGTTGACCTATAATTAAGGATACCTATAAAAAACCGGGATCAGTACACTTTATAAAACCACAGAACATTAATTTTAGTATTGCTCTTATGACTATCAACATTTGGATAGATTTACACATCTATTAGAAACTATTAGAAAAACCCCGCCTATACACTCTCCACTAAACTAAATATAACAAAGATAATAAGATACCTATAAATGAAGTCCGCTGTGTATTAAATGTAAAGTATGTGAAGAATGTAATGCGTAAGATTGAACATTAATAATAGAAACCACGAATATTTTCAATTAATTTTCCATAAATATTTATTCGCATTATTTTATAATTTAACTTACAGTCGAATGTCGATTTATTTAAACCATCATATCACTTATAAACATAAATATAGTGTATCTGTATCAACTTTATTGATTTTAGTTTTGCTTAACTTAAAGTTTGTACCTATTCATCAATTATCACAAGAGCTCAACTCTATTCCCATTACATATTTTAATATTTACTATTTATTGATATTTAATTACAAATAAAGAAAATATATGGCAAAAATAATTCTAAGCAATGCCTACAACATATAAATAATAACTTATAAGTAAGATTTAAACGTAAAGAAGTATTAGTGTTATATAAGATATTTGATTTTGTAAAATGTTGCGGAGACATATTAGGTAAAATAGTTTTGATAAAAATGAACAATTTAGTAAATGCACATTAATTATTTTACCATAAGTTAAATTGCATTGCATTCATTTGTCTTCTACCATCATCACTAGTATATATATCTATATCAATTTGATTAATAACTATTTTTAATAATAGAAATACTACATCATACATTTTTGACCTAACTTCAATATAATAATAACTATAAGCTACCTATAACTATTACCTACATTATTATATAATATGTATATAATATGTTATTATAATTATGAACACTTATTATTATAGTTTATTGTTCAATGATTTGTTATTACAGTCTTGAACTATTTTTATAAATATTATATCAAATAGTAATGATGACTCACTTTCACATCAAAAATATACCTAATGAAATTACTTCTGACAGGTTAATCTTACCTATTTTATTTTTTAACTTGAATTATAAAATTTTTAATATTATATAATGAGTAATTTATATATGATTATATCCTATTATATTATTACAATATTAAAATACACTACTAAAAATAAGGATTAATATATTAATGTATTTAATTAAATGTTTAGTATTCATTTTATACATAATAAAAATATTTAACAATTATCAAAAAATTGCAATATGAATATTGAATATATTAATACTATATTAATATTCAATGAGTATTACAGAGCTTAGAGAAATTAATAAATAACTTTAGTTAACTAAATATATTTTATAATGTTTTTACACTATTTCAATTAAAATTATAGTGTTTGAAACAAAGAAAAATTAAATTATTAATTTAAATTATAATTATCTAATATGTTTTTACTATTTTTTCTTAATTTGTTTTCAAAGACAATCAAAATTTTCATAATAATTTTAACACTTCTAAATTATAATTAATATTATTCAAAATTATTTAAGTTTCATATTAAATTTTTAAAACCGTGTGAAAAGAATTTATTTTCACAAGTAAACATATGAATGCAGATTTGAAAATAAAATTTATTTCAAGTGTTTGATGAATTGAGTTAGTTTTAAATTAATTTAAGAAAACCAATATTTCATAATATTTAATATTGAAGGTCACCAACAAATAAAATAAATCAGTTTTTGTCTTATATATATATAATACATAATTATTGAAATAAAAATTTTCTATTTAAAAATGTACTTAGATTAATATGATAATTGTAATAATTGATTTAGAGTGTTTAAGGTATTTTGTAGAAAGAAATGGGTACATGAGATCCGGAATTATTAAAATTTCAGTATTCCAAATTCTGTTTTAATTCTAATTTACTTATAGTGCTGGTTTAACTAATTAATTAATTAACTTAAATATTATAATATTATAGGGAGAAATATGAAATTATAACTTTTTGAATATAATTAATATGGTTTACAAAAGTAAAACATAATGAACCATGTAATAAGACATGTTGAATGATTCTATACAATTAAACTTTAAACATTACCAATTAAACAGTTTTGCTGTCACCATTTTAAAATAAATTAGAACTAATATTCATTTAAATCAAAATTAATTAAATTAGCCTACCATATAATGTTTCATTTATAAAACGACTATTGTAATAACTAGCTTAGCCTTTGGGTATTAATTGTGTAACATAATTATTTATAAAAATAATAGAAAATACATTATAAAATATCTAGAACAAAACTATAAATTATAATTGTTTATCTAAGTATAAAATAATATAATGTACCAATTGTCATACTAATAAATTATTCTATTATTGTAAATTATTTTTTATTTAAGAATAATCATCCCTGAGCTTGAACAAGATGTTAAAAAATATTAACAGATAATTTACAAATTAATAATATTACAATATGTTTGATTATGTGAAAACCTAATTTGATTTCCTTCTTAATTTAAGAAGAAATGAAGAAAATTTTGATACATACACATGAATCATTCCTTAATTATACATTTTATTGTATGATAAATATCAGTTAACTGAATTTTTGTTTTTATAATTAATGAATTAATTTAAGATGAGTTGAATCTAAGTATAATCATTGTATTGTATATATTTATATATTTGTATAAGACATTAAATTATATACATTATTAAATTATTATTTTTTTATTATCTTGTAAATAGTTAAAAAAATTGAGTTTATAATAATTAACAATTTTTAATACAATTTGAATTGCCTCCAACAATATCACATACTTTTTATTTTTTCTGAGAGTGAAGAGAAAGAGTATACTGATAAATGAAGCAAGATTAAGTTTGTAAAAATGTGATTTAGTTTGGCCAGTGTCAACTATAGTTATTATATTAATAAATTTAAAATATTTTTTATGTCTCAAGTTATTTAATCTTCTGTCTAAATCTCCCATACAATTGGATGTTTTAAAAATTAATCCCAAAAAATTATTACAAGTAATTTTGTTTTGGATTACATTAAGACTATAAATAAATATATAATTTAAATAAACCATTTTTTTTTAAAATACTCAATGCATATTCAATCTTGCTTCACAAATATCTAATGACATAAGAAATACTTCCTATGAAACGTATGATTAAATAAAACCAAATAATTTACACAATCATTTCTACTCATCAATGAATACCACTGATCACTTTATTGTTTTAATAATTTGTTTTTTAAATATATAAATATGGAACTTAAAATTTAAAGACAATTTATAAATGGATCATTATTTAGTATTTTTTGACGTAGAGGTGCTCGGATGGGCAACAACTGTTGCCCTCAATCTCTATAATAATAATTACGATTCTTGGATTATTTAACAAATTTGGAATTCTACTCCAAAGCAGCTGCTCCAGAAATAATTTCAATCAATTCTCTAGTGATCACAGCCTGTCTGGTACGATTGAATGTCAAAGTCAACTTGCTAATCATTTCACCTAAATAAAATATTTAAATCAGATTATGTTTTAAATTTAATAAAAAATTTTATTAACATCTGTATGATTATTTATTTAAATTACCGGCGTTCTTGCTGGCATTGTCCATAGCTGTCATTCTTGAAGATTGTTCGCTACAGGCTGATTGTTTCATTGTGTAATACAATAAAGCTGCCACTGTAAATTCCTGGTATGATTCCATAACACTTTCATCGATACTATCGTATGTCTGTAACTTAGGTGCAGCTAACATGGTTTTTGCACTCAACAATGGAACTTCTTCAGTTTGATAGGATACCACAGACCTTTAGAAAAATATAATTCACAGTATGAAAAAAAAATGTCTTGAAATAATTGGATAATGATAATTGATAATAAATACTTGAATTTGTTGTAAACAATTTTTCCACTGTCGTAATCCAATTTAACCAATTGATTAGCTACTTTAGATGCATCCAAAAATGTTGGGGGTTTGCGGCCAACTTCATTAGCCACAACAGCAATATTTTCAGAATAAAGTCTAGAAAGAATAATATAAATATTAGATCCTTTTTATGTAAAAAAAATTTAATTTTGTTTAATACATCAAATGTATAAGAAGATGGAATTTAACTTTATCCAAATACATAATATTTTAATTGCATTATTAAAAACCATTACTAATAATGATCCATTGCACAATAAACTTTTTCACATTTTGAATCTGATAATTATTTTAATAATATTATAAAATCTAAAAATAAGAAAATGGAAAAAAAAAAAAAATTAATATCTAGAATTTTTCTAGTATTTATATTTATTTATTTTCCACTTATGATTATAGTTAAATTATAGATAACCAATTATGAGGTCATACTTAAAATTGAATTTACTATTAATTTTAATTATTTTCAAAAATGAGATATGATCAAATCAATAAATAAAATAATAAAATATACTCGAATAATAAGAATTTACTATTAAAACTAATATTATTAGCAATATTATTTTTAAAAGTTTATAATGTTACATTTTTTAAATACAGTAAAATTAAATATTATTTAATAAACAAAATAAAGTAGCTACTTTTTATTTTATATTAAATAAGTTTTACTTGTAATTTTATAATAAGTAATGAATAAATCTAAAATGATGATGTTTTAGGGGAATTTCCTGTATGGAGTTAAATATTTTTGGATTAATAACAATAATTAATTATAAAAACTACCAACATTACCGTTAAGAATTGATGGCAAATCTAACAAATAATAACTGTGGATATGTTTAATAGCATATAAATATAGCACAAATGTGATACTATTCAAAACATTTTTTTATACATATTAATTATTATAAAGAAATAAAATTTTTTTTATTTTAATCTGAGAATTATTATGTAACATTCAAGCAGTAACTTAAAATAACAATTTATTAAATGTAAGAATAAAATTCCAAACACTTATATAAAATGTAATATGCTAAAGGTAATAATGTTTTATATTGTATAAACTTATTGAATATTGGTATAAAAAAAATTAAATTCTTGCAATACATACAATGTAGTTAGGTGTGTAATTCATATTTAAGAGGATGTGGCATATGTTCTATGTATACCTAGCATTGTGGTATATCTACATTCTACAGAGTGTACCTACATCTCCAGAGTTCTTCGATAAAAAACATACTTTAATTATATGGGTTTCTTAAAGCTTCAATTGAGCAAAAAAAATTTTAACATTTAAATTATTGTAATTTATCACAAAAACTAAACTCATACAGGCACATTCACATTTTATTTAAGAGAACGCCACTTGCATGTTGTCACCATCTTACACACGTAGTAATAAAAAAAAATCTGCATTCTATAAATCCAATTTAATGTTCTTGGCTATACAGTAACTCAAAAGTTTATTATTTGGGTCTTCTTAAAGGTTTTTTTTTTTTTTTAACAAAGTTTTAATTTTTAAGTGAGTTATGAATTTGTTAATATTACAATTTATAATAGCTCGTAACTCGCTTCGAAATTTAAATATTGTACTAAACCATTAAGAAAAAACAGATAATTTTATACACATATTTTTGATGGTAAGTCAGATCACTTTAATAATCAAGTAACAAACACAAAATGACTTCTACTCAACCCAGATATATTGATTTGTAAGTTTGTAAAATAGCCAAAAAAAAAAAAAAATGATTGTGAAAAAAAAGTATGATTTTTCCAAAAATACTTTTGGAAGTTGAATACTTGATATAAGTACATAATATTATACAAAACATATTACTTATTAATAATTATTACATCTAAATATATTTGAACATTAAAAAAACTATACTCATGTTTAATGTGTATAAAATGTTATGACATTAATTATATTGAGAATGTAGTATTCATTTTGTATTCATTTTAATTAAAAATATAGTATATTTCATTTTCTATACACAAAAATACTGAAAGTTCATTGATATTAATATTAGTTGGGTCTAAAATGTTTTTAATTAAATATTTATAACTTTATATATGCTTTGAAATAATTAATTAAATTTAAAAAAATTTAAATTATATTTTATTACAAAATTAATTATTAGATAATTATTTATTTAATTTAAATGAAATTAAGCCCACATTTTTGTATTATTACTTATTAAACAGATGATTTAACTTCAGATTCATGATTATTAATTTTGCTTTGAATATTGATAAAAAAAAAAAAAATATACACAATAATACAGTAAACATAATTAATTTTGGTTTTTTTAATGAAAGTAGATTTTCAATTAATGTACCTTACTTTTTTCTCATATGCTACACAATATTAAACATTATATAAAAAAATACACAGTATACAAAATTTTACTGTAGAATAAAATATTACTTAGTTATTAATATTTTAAATATAATATTGTTAAAAAATGTTATAGATAAATATTTAACTAAGTCTCAGTTCACTTTAATACTAACCTAACCTAAATTTTTTTTTATAGAAATTTAAATATATCTACTTTATTTTGTTTAGTTGAATTCATTCTCAATATAAATTGTATACATAATTACAATATTATATTGTAAATATCAAACATTTTAAAGTACATTGAATAAAAATACAACTGAATATCTTAATATGTAATATTTTTATATGTTATTTTGATGTTAATAGTTTCTAACACATATATGTATATATATATTCATAAAATATAGTTTTATGTTCACATAATATATACTAAGATTATGTTATACCCATTTCATAAATATAAATTACTATAGGTATTTTAAATATGATAAAACATTAACTTATGTTAGGATATTTTAACTAAACGCAGTAAATTTGCCTAACTAAAATATACATTTTGTTCATATAAATGATTTATTAATCATTTATTCAATGCTTTATAAATTCAAGTATCTAACTCAAAAAAGAAACAAAATTATATTTATGAAAGTAAATAATAATGAAAAACACTTATTAAAATAATTGTAAGGGATAGTAATTCTTTTAGATTTATTTTCTTGAAGAAATAAAATGAAATAATGTAATATTATCAAGGTGGGTCAATCAAAATTAACAGACATATATCGTTAAGGTCTTATTAATACTTACTAAATTTCTTGGATAACTATAGGGAATTATTAGATAATTATTATTTCACATACTGTTTTACACTTGTATTATAGGATTTCATAAACTTTTAATACAAAAGTCTGTAGTATTTATATATGTCCATAAAAAATCATGTATTTGAAAAAACAGTAGGCGCAATCAATAGTTATAGTATGGTGGTAAGTAAGTGTATTTAAATTTATTAATACCTCTGCAAAAGAGCTCGAGATTTGTCACCCACACAAAAAACTTTTGTAGCAGCCTCCGGTGTTTCGGTACTTAATTCATTACGGATGATTTTGGCAACATTAGTGTGGACGGCACCACAAAGTCCACGGTCAGATGTAATGGCAACAATCATCTTATTATCGACAGCGCCTTCTACTTTTTCAATGGCACCAGATTTCTCGAAAAAGGCCTAAAAATGGATTGCACATGCAAAGACAATAAAATACCAAGGTTAGTAGCTGTAATAAAGTGTGATACCAAATGATTATGTTAGTTGGATTGCATACCTTGATGCCTTCGCCGTATGGACGGGCCTGACGGAGTTCACGTTCAGCACGCGCATACTTCGCAGCGGACACCATCTTCATGGACTGCGTAATTTTCTGGATGTTCGTCACGGATTTGAGACGGATTTGAATCTGTTTCAGCGTGGCCATGGAACGGTTTTGCTGTTGAGCGGTGGCGGCGCCTTTCCTACAAACAACAAAAATGGCGGAAAACGTGATTATCGTGCGGTTGCCTTAGACATGCGTCCGCGTATCCACGGGCAGATCATCGTCGCACGAAGAGGACTCCACGAAGGAGAAAAAATGTCCGAACCCCGATCGAGACCACGCTCGGCCGCGACGCGTCGGACAGCCGCATGCTTTATACTCACAGGCAGACCATTGTAGTGGGTTTCGTGATCATCATCATGTTGAAAGTTTTGGATTGAGAGAAAGAACGGACCGAAAATATTGAGAACGGAGTCGAGAATATCGACGGTAAGAGAACTGTGGCGTTGTGATGGCGAGTGCAACGGGAAAGGAAAACGACGATACGGCAGTATACGGGTCGGCGGCGGGGTCAAATAAAGGGTACTCCGGGTGGAAAACGTTATCATCGTGTTCCGTGGTTATCAACAGCAGGCGTTGCCGTGGTCGGACAGCTGTTTTCTGGGGACGCGCACGACTGCCGTGTCGTTCGCCACCGTTCGCTACCGATGCGCGGTCGTCTCGTATGTCGCCGCCCGGTGGAGGTGATCTCGGTTTGTGCCTCCGTAACACGCCATCGTCCACATCCGCATAATGGGTGCCTACCGTACGTGACCCCGTGGTCGCAAAACGACGTTTCCGATTTCCATACACCGTGCTCGCCGCGAACCAAACGGGAACCGGGAGGGCAATGGGATCGGGAACATAATCGGAAATCGGAAAACAATAATAACGTTGTAAATGGCGAAACGTCACGTTTTCCGTCGCGTACGGCCGGCGCCCGACGACGGCCTTTGAACCTCGCGCGATCGATACGCGGCGCCCGCGTTCAAACGATATTTTGTTTTTGCGTTCGGTACGTGCGCCCCACAAATCACTATACGATAACGTGACGGTGTCGACAACTTTTTTTTTACGCTGTGTAAAACGGCCAATAAACACTGTTGGTCTGCCCGCACCGCGATCGGTTCCGGGCTCGAACAAGAATTCTTTCGTTTTTTTTTCATACCTATACTTTGTTTTCGTCGGCGTTTTCCGTTTGTTTGTTTGTCGGACGTCATCGTTTTCGCCCTGTCCAAGACATTGCGTTCAAAAATATTTTATTTCATACCATCCCAATCGGTGTAATATCAAATGTAATTGCTTATATTTTTTTGTATGCACTTTATGCGAAACGATCATAAATTACAATATTACATTCCTTTAGTACCCACAGTAGATTCTCATTTTTATGGGCTGATTCATTGTCGTTTGGATTTTGATACACCAATAGACCAACGGCTATCCTCGACGACTAACGAGTCCCAGTCCCCAGAATATATAATATACGTATACCTCTACCTATTATATATTTCTACAATTCTACTCATTATTCTCTTTAGAAAGTACAACATATTTTGTTGATTGTTCATTCTCGAACATTTTGTTTTATCGACGAGGTGTATACAGAGAGATACAGATAATTATTACGGTCGATTCAAACTTCGAGCATGCCATTAAAACCCAGAAATTAATCATTAATTGGTTTCAAACCACATCTAGTAATCATAGGCGAACATTTGGTAGAATTTTTAGGAGTTATATTAATCCAAAGTAAAATGATAATTATAAAACAACGAATAACATTTCAAATAAAGTTTCGATTTTGGAGGGCTATTAAAATATTTTAGAGAGCTAAACCTCCCACTGATGTCCGCCTATGCTAGTTATCATCGTTATTTTATTGCAATCGGAATAATACGTTTTACCACATAATATAACCCCGAGTCTGCGATATTAAACGCCTGGAAAATGTTGCGTTGAACTTGATTATTTTACTTCCGTCCGATTATGTATATAATGTGTTCATTTCTTAAACCATATCACCTAGCAACATTTTAGTCAAGATAAAACTGAGTTCGGGCTTTTATGGGTGTTTTATAGTGAAAGCCTTAAAAAATATTGACCCGCTTGAAATATTCGCTTCCCCATTGAACAACTGAAATGAAACCCATGGGCCATGTGTACTGAATAGAATATAGATTAGGGTGAAATCGTTAAAGTCGTTTATTGTTGGAATATACAATACACATTTGAAAAGAACAATAAATCACTATCATCGTAATCGAAAAACGACTGACCGATGGAAATAAAATATGTGCTGTATAACTTTTATGCCTGGAATCTGATTTCTGTAGAAAAATAAAACAAATACGATTACAGTTATTATAAAATATTAAAAAATACTTGTATTAATACCTACTTATTTTGAAATATGAAATTTTTATTAAGGTATATTATGTAATGTATCATGTAGGACAACAATGCAAACACGTATTTTTGGTTTTTCATCTATTTTTCAAATATGCCTTCAGGAGAAGTCATTTTCTGCTGCGCATTGAGTAAGTATTTGAGTTTCAAATGTAATGAGAATCGTTAAAAATAGATGATGACCTAAACGAAAATTTTGGTAAACAAAAATTGAAATATTAATTTCGTTCAAAACGCACCAAATAGTACATATTGTTTTAAAACAATGAAACTATAATAGACCACTGAATCAGTGGCGTATTTTTCAATAAACAAAGAAAGCACATGCTTACAGCGGCAATATTTCAGGGGCGGCAAATTTTCGTTGTGTTTTTTTTCTTTTACAAATGTGTATAGGTTTTGAAATATATTATGTGAAACAAATTTTTTTACTGTAAATACAAGTTTAGCAAATAATTTAAAAACCTAAGAATATAAGTATGATACAGTAAGAACTAAAAAAGGTAAATTTCAAGCAGATGAGGCTAGGGAAAATGAAGTTTATATGACTGGACGAGAAAAATTTAAAGTAGAAACATACTTTACAATTTTAGATCGATTGAAAAGTGAATTAGAAAAGAGGTATGTTGCTTATAATAATATTTTTGAAAAGTTTGATTTTTTGGTTAATTTAAATAAACTTTCATCTGAAGAAATTATATTTAAAGCTAATGAACTTCAACGATTTTATCATGAAGATTTAGAGAAATCCTTTTCTTTTGAAAGTATTCATTTTAAATTTTACCTTAAAAATGTTACTATAAAAAATAAAAATAATTTTAGATGCATTGAACTATCACAACTTATTCGCAGTCAAAATTTACAAACAATTTTCCCTAATGTTGACATAGAATTACGTATGTTATTATGCATAGCAATTAGTAATTGTTCTTCTAAGCGAACATTTCAACATTAAAGCCTATATCAAGAACTATTTAAGGTTTAGCATGGAAGAGGATAGATTAAACTCTTTGAATTTATTAGCAATAGAGACAGAACTAATAAATGAAATTGACTTTGATGAAATGTTAAACGATTTTGCAGCTCAAAAATCACGCCAAAAGCCATTTTAATTAATGGGTAGATTAATTAAATAGTTTTTTTTTATTATTATTTATGTGCTAAAAATGTATAATCCGACGGCATAGCTTTTTTTATAAAAAAAGTGAACATATTTTAGTATAATTTTCATATCATATTTATATAATTTTATAACATATCTACAACTTGTCAACATGTATCTTTTAACAATGGTGTTTCATTATAGTTTAATGTATTTAAAAATGATAAAAGTTCTACTGAACAAATTTAGATATATTTAATTATTTATATGAAAAGGTGGCAATTTTTTTGTGCTTACAGCGGCACAGTAGTTAAATCTGGTATTGCACTGAATATGGTAAATATAAACAATTATTATGTTAAAAACTTCAAAAAATATAAAAGTTAATAATATGTTATTAAAACAATATTAATACATCACAAAATATCACGTTTATGATTTTAATATTATATTTATCGAACAAAAGATATCTATTCGCCTAATCTCTACTCTCAAATTAATCTGAGTTTTCAATATTAAGGCAATAATGGAAAACAAACAACATCCCAAAGCTTGTCTCAGACATTGAATCAATGTCTTACTGTATTCACCTTATACCTAACATAGAATTATTGTTACAACTAACAACTGTTTGCAATCTAAGAATGAAAACTGATTTATAATCTAAAATATTAATGATTTGACAATAGCAAATACAAATAAAAAAGAACATGTTATCAAGTACCTAAGAAGATGTCATACAAGTGTTTGCTACAAATTCTCTTGGATGGATGCAGTTAGAAAATTGGATCTCATAATTAATAAAAATAAACATTATTAACTTCATAACTTACAATTTCATTAAGATTTAATTTAATTAAGTATCATACTAAGTAATGATTTAGTTATTATATAATATTAAAATTATATAAGATGAATAATTAAAAATTCTTAAATACCTATTGAATTTATGAAATAGTACGTTTTGAAAACATTGAAGTAATTGCCTACGTTATGACAAAAATATTTCAATTTAAACACAAAATGTATAGAAAACATTATATTTTACATTAAATACAGTAAACAGTTTGTTTTAACAAAATTCGTATTAAGCAAATAGAACGATTTGCATCAAGTAAAAATTTTAAAATCAATTTTGACAAAGAAATAGTGCGTTTTAACTAATTCTGATTACACCATTCGATTTGCAACATTTTCTTCATCAATCTACGTACTCAATTTTGATAAAAATGCCAACTTTGTATTGTCACCTCACACTTCGTTAGTGGGCCATAATTAATTCTAAAGGACCAAAAATAGGATTTTCCAATATCCAAGATAAGATTATCAAAGTGAATGTAACAAATTGCTTTTTACATGACTAGGAATTTTAAAAATAAATAAAATAATTTAAATTTAAAATAAATAATAAAAAAACACAATTTAAAAGAAAATATCGTCTATATATTATTATGAACAACGTTTTGTCAATAATAGAGGTATACGTATTTACTATTTCAATTTCGTAGCTACAGAGCACATACCCTCGTTCCTTGAAATTAACTGAATTGGGCTTAATAAAGTACCTATAAGCTTATTAGCAAATCAAATACTAATTAAGAAATTAATAGTTTAGTGCTTCTTTAATTCTTTGTATACACAAGGATATTTGGATAGTGGATACACAGATGGGTATTATTAGTATTATTAGTTAGTTAAACCCTCAAATATTTCAAAAACAAAAGTTGGCTGATGAATTGAGTGTAGCCACTAATCACTGTTTAAACAAAAACATCAAATATTATTTGAAATACATACAAGAAGAAAATATCGTCTGTATGTTGTGAACAACTTTACCTCCGCTTTGTCAAAAATATATACGTATTTACTATTTCAATTCCATAGCCGTAGGGAACATACCCTCTTTCCTCGAAATTATTTGAATTGGGTTCAGTAAAGTACATATAAGCTCATTTGCAATATCAAATACTAATTAGGAAACTAAATGGTTTTGTGCCTCTTTAACTCTTTATATACATAAGGAATTCTTATTAAGAATATTTGGATAGTAGATACACAGAAGGGTATACATTAGTTAACCCTCAAACATTTCAAAAAAAAGTTGACTGATGAATTGAGTGAAGCCACTAATCACAGTTTAAACAATAAAATCAAGCATAAATTGAAATGTAATACCTAGTTTATTGATATCTCAACAATCATGAAATAAATATACCTGAGCTTAAAATTACAACATTGTGTATAGTAAGTATTCAAAGATGATTGTTTATAGTATAGAGTCGTAATAACTAGTATCAATCAGGAAGTATTAAAAAATTCGAATTCTCAAGATCAATTTATGTTAAAATACATTTGAAGGGCCTAAAGTGTAATTCCAGGTATTGTGGGCTGAGTGCTAGATTGTATAACCAATATATTTATTTTATATTAAATTCGCATTGAACATTTTAACAATACGCTTTTTTGTTATGGGATATTTTTTATTTTATTAAAATTTTTAAGTATCTACTTGTTTATATTTTCTAGATTTCTGACAAATTAAATTTTAAAACTATATTTTTATGTTTTTTTGTTTTTAATCCTATACATCTAGTTAGTATATTTTGACCCTCTCAAAAATAGTAGTATAAAATTTAATTTTTTCTCAAATAAAGGTATTAACTTATTATTTCACAAATTCTGACACAACAATCATATGCACTTTCTCAAGAACAAATTTTTCTTGAAAACTACAAGCTCATAGTCTCAAGGAACCAATATCTGTAATCGAAAATATCACGATCACCATTATTTGTAAATAAACCAGTGAAACCATAACCTACCATAGAATTAATATAGTACTATATATCAGCGGTTCTTAACCTCTGTGTAGTAGCGACCCAAGATATTTACCAAATTTTTTATGTGACCTTTTTATAAAATAATTTTCAATGGCAGAATAAAAAATAACTATTGGGTACTCTTAATTTAATATTTTTTTTTTACTCATATTACTTGTACTAATAACAGGTCAAAATATTAATTAAATTATATTTAAAAATAAACATTTCTTTTAATAATTGTATTGTACATATTTTTTTAAATAATTTTTAATTTAAATATTTTTTTTAAATAATGAAGAACTTAATGACTCCCTTGGTCTTGATGTTGCTTCACCAATGAATCAATTTGAGGTTCTATGGAGTTAGTAAGTGAAATACGCATTGTGGGTTCGACATCAAGCTTATTTCTTGCTTTGGTTTTGATCGTAGTTAATGTCGAAAATCCGGATTCATATAAATATGTTGTTGCAAAAGGAACTAATTTCTTTAATGCTTTTTCGTAAAGATTAGGATACTCATTTCTTAAAGATATCCAAAATTGGTTTAAATTTTTAGTGTTAAAAGATTGTTCTAATAATTTATCTGACGATAATTCTAATAGTTGGCTTTCATTTAATAAAGATAATTCATGATTTTCACAGGGCAAAAACGGGTTAAGAATCCACATATTGTTTGATCGAATATCATGAGATGGTGGGAAATACTTTAATAATTTATTTTTTAATTTCGACAAATGTGTTTTAATTACACATTGCATTACATTAATTTCATTTTTTTTTAATAATTTTTCTTCAGTCATATTATAATATGATGGAAACATATATGTATTTTCCTGAATTCGTTTTATCCAAAGATCAAGTTTCTTTAGAAAAACTTCAATTTTATTATAACATGTAAAAATATTAGTTAATGGCCCTTGCATACTCAAATTTAACTCATTTAATAACGAAAATATATCTGAAAGATACGTAACTTTTGCCAACCAAATTGTATCTTGAAAATGGTCGGATAGCGGTGAATTTTTTTCTCTTAAAAATACTTCTATTTCAGTCCTTAATTCAATAAATCTCGTTAAAACTTTTCCCCGTGATAACCAACGTATATGAGAATGAAATAATACATTATTATAAACTGAACCAAATTCTTTACACATGACAGAAAAAATACGAGAATTAATAGTTCTTGCACGAATAAAATTTATAACTGTTGTACAGTGGTTTAAAATATCATTGAAATTTTCACCCATATCTTTTACAGCTAATTGTTCTCGATGTTTAAAGCAATGAGTGGAAATTAGATGTGCATGTGCTACTTCTTTAACGCGTGATACTACACCTGAATGTATCCCTGTCATAGACGCTGCGCCATTTGTACAAATCCCAATACAAGAAGCCTAGTTAATATTTTTAGATATCATATAACTATTCATTGTTTTGAAAATTTCATCTGCTGTAGTAAATGTTTTCAACTTTAAGGTGCATAAAAACTCTTCTTTTATATAGTTAAATGTATCATCAATGTACCTTACATAAATTAATAATATAGCTGAATTGCTTATATCCGTTGATTCATCCAACTGGATGGCATAAAATAAAGATTTGTTTATTTTTTCGACGAGCTGATATTCG
>JAIPRK010000770.1:99172-137091 GCA_025469195.1 Chaitophorus viminalis | reverse complement strand
AAATCGGTTATTAAGTTTTCCTTAGGTAATATAAAATGTATTGAGCGCAATTGGTCTGTCGACCCTAAAATTTTTAGAGCGCAATTGGTCTATTGACCCTAAAATTTTTAGAGCGCAATTGGTATATGAAAAGGTAATTTTAAGCGCAATTGGTAAACTCCCCCAAAATAAATTAATTTTTTTCGGCGCAAATGGGGAACACTGTCGGCTATTGCTTTCGCACCAAGTCGGCCGCATATATATATATAGTCCTGAGCGCGGATTATCGAGTTTTTTTCAGAGAAAACATATAAAGACGAATAAACGATCTATCTACATAGATATTATTATTTGTTAAAAAATAAAAAACTAATCCGTAAATGGATTCGAAGTGCACAACAATACAATGTACTTACTTTTGTTTTCATCATCGTATAACCCGATTGTATACGTTTTGTTGTTTTTTCTTCTAAATTTCCATTGATATCAATACAATTCACTTGTACATAGAATTCACTGGAGTGACTACGAGATTTTTTTTTCTGCCACCAAAAACACTACCTTAAATGAGTATAAATAACCACTTTGAAATCAGTTTATTTTCTAATATCATTATATATGCGTATGTATTAAAACAGCGTCGTTTATTATTCTATTCTAGCGCAAGTTGAGAACAAATATTTATCGCCAACAAAAAACTAGATGTAGTATAACCAATGTAATACGGAACAATAATATTGCTCTATAAAATTCGTTTTCACGCGCCATTATAATGATTCTGCAATTTCACCGAGAGATGGAAACAATAATTATTTGGGTTAAGCATATTCGTGAGAATATCGCTATTTGTACCTACATTATAATGTAAAGGAAATAATATACCTATATACGCGTATAACCCAATGTTGAAATAAAAAAATGTTTCGTTTTCGGTGACGCTTATTAATTTTAAATGAATTATTATTTACAAAGTATATATGCACGAGGTATCGAATATATATATATCACGAGTATATTATAATATATAATATATAGATATTAATATAATATTATACTGTTAAAAAATTAAAAACATAATCAACATTTTTTTTTTTTTTAATAATTACGACGTTCTCCCGATTACGTATATATATTATAATAACGTTTATAAGTATTATAATTATTAGCCGTAAACGTCGTAATAAATTTTCAATGATTTGTGTAGGTTCCACCTGATGGATATATATTATATTATATATTATTATGTAGATAATTACATAAAATATTAATTATTTTTGAATAATATTTGAATTATTGAGCGACGGGGAATGTTTGTATTGAAGAATAAATGTGAATTCTATTACAGTGTTGTTCACAGTCTCGTCGGCCACAATTGAGTACCTATACGTAAATAATACAGTTATCCATAGAACATGTGTAGGCAATATAATATATGATATAGATTAGAATTAGGAGGCATATAATAATATGATGTCATTGTGGTCTAGATTGATTATTTAACGAGAGATGTAATAATATATAGGTATGCGTATAATAGCAATTATATCATTCTGGGTCAAATTCTTCATGGCTATATTTGTATATAAATATACCTAGAAGTACAGATTGTGCTTGTATTTTAATGGCTCCCGCGTCGTCAACTGCAATCGTTGTTGTGTATATAATGTATGCGGTGGGTAGGTAAGTAGGTACCTATACTATATACTGCAACTATAGTTCATTTGTAAATCAATCGTTTTCGAGTTTTAACAAATCAGAAACGATACAATAACAAATTGCGAGCCTGTCTGAATGCGACGGCTGCCGCTTGCGCCAAGTTAGAATAGAAATAGGGCACGCACACACCATATACGAAGCTTCAGTCGCAACGTACACGTCGGGTAGGTCCGCGTCTCATTATATTACGCGCGCGCGTGTTCCTCCGACGTTGTCATCCTATTGTTTCCGATCGTAGCGCGTGCGCGCGCACACACACACACACACATGCTCACGCTTACACATTCTTCTCGCAATTCTTTATATATATATATATATATATATATATATAGGTATATGTATATACGTTGGATTGACACTAATCTACGTGTAGTGTGCGAACGCATCAACGACCGAGCGCAGTAAAACTCGGGAAAAATGCGAAATATCTCTGTGGCCGTTTTGAAAACGGTTCGCAATGATATCGCGACACGTGTGGAGTGTTTATATCCATATATATAATGTAAACACTATTACTCAAGCGTGCGTATGCGCGTGTGTGTACGCCTACCCTGTGCAGAGATCAATCGGTGTTTATAAATATACTAAAAACGGATACAAATGTATGTATATATGTATGTATGGTATACAATGTGTATATATACGCGTGGCGATGTGTATAGGTATATAATATATATGCGTACATATAGGTTTAAAAAGTCACAAATAAAATGTATGTGTTAAAGGAATAAAAACTCTAAGTCTATAATAATAGAAAATCTTTCGAAACAATCTGGAATTCTGGACTTTTCAATACCTAATCTATATATTGTTTTTAAATATAATATAATATTGTATGATACAAACAACCTAATAGTAATCTGTGAATGATTTTTTTTTTTTTAATTAAAATAACATTTTTCCGGAAATATTCTTATACCTGTTCATGTTAATTTCAATAGAAAATGATATAGTCAAAAGTGTGAACAAAGAAAATATCACCAATAGTCCTTTAAGATTAGTTTTAAGATTATACTTTAGTGATTATATAAACTATGTTAAAAATGTTAACTTATATTATATATATTTACATATTACTAGATCAAATAGATACATTTTCAGAGATAATAATGTATTGATCTATTTGTTTTATTAAGATCACTGGGTCTTAGAAAACACATTTCTGCAAGATATACTTAACAGAAATTATTTAAAATTTTATTTTTTGTATAGAAAAGACAATTTTTTTCCCCACGCATATGTTTTTTCTTTCCTATAATTTTTTAAAACCTACTTAACATTTGCTTTTTTTGTATTAATATAGTATATATTCTATAGTAGGTATATATTAGTATGTACGTATTGTCTCTATGTACATGCGACTATGCGAGTAATAATAAACATATACGTGTTGTTATATACGAACAATAACATTACAGACAACTCGTTTCAAAAATCTATTTAACAACTCTGTATCAGTAGTAATAATAATATTATATGTAGTGGGTATACTTATAAGCTGGATGATGAACCTCGCGCCACGCGTCTTGAGCTTACTGTGTACCTATATATATTGTATATACCTATAATATTATCATGTCTATGAATATAATATAATGTTATGATGAACAAAATCACAATGCGAGATGGTTATCCTTTTGTCGTCGACAACGCCCTCGTTGTACGAACGAATAAGCGCGTATTATTATTATATAACTGCAGTGCATCATGGGTGATCGCGCGTGCGTTTAAGTCTCTGAAATTAAATACAATCGTTCGTGCGTATATATGTGCAGGTATAATATACGACTGTCGTAGTTATACTATATACTCCGATACTCGTATTATGTGTCAGGTCGTGTATTATTATCATCATTATTATTATTTTTAAATTATTATAAAATGCGGAAATTATTAACCACATTATATATATATGTATGACAAATGTCAGGCTAATACTTCAGTAAAATGTTTTGACACAGACACCATGCAGTATAGAATATATATACTGGTATTCGTTATAGTCTATATTATAACTACATATAGATATATTGGTCGCATTGTGTAACACATATATGAAGGATACAATAATGGTTCGCATTAAATGAAAGGACGCGTCGTTTTGTTACTCTGTCTCCTTCCTCGCATCCGTACATTATATATATATTACACCTATACCTATATATTTTATATAGTTCAATTGAGTGATTTTAGGAGTAACATATAGGTATATATCAATATGTATTAGGTATATAAATATATAGTCAATAACGTTTTTAATTTATTATTTTTTTCTATCCTAGTCAAAAACCACAACAAAGGCATACACAATATTTATATATAGGTAGTACAGCGTTTTTAATTTATTTATTAAAAGAAAATATCCTATATCGAGTCCATTTCATTATTAACTTCGCAACATCGACGCTGCCTGTTTATATATATATATATATTATTTGATGGACATATATAGGTATATATACACATCGATTTTCTGTAAATTGAATATCGTTTCTTATATATTATTATGATGTAGCGTAGTGCTATAGTTGGTTTATTGTGTGTCAATGATAATGAAAATCGATATATTGTCGTGGATATATACCAAATCCAATAACTAATATTCAAAATTCATATTTATACTGAAATTATAATAGTATACAAATAAAATATTACATATAAAAGGATGACAAATGAGATATTTTGTTTAATGTATCAGTTTCTGACAAAATTAAAAAAAATAAATTTCAACAGTTCGACTTGTTATTTTTATTACATAGAGAATATTTACAAAATAATAATAATGTAAAAAAAAGTTATAAAAATTAGCTTTTATTGTTTGAAAAAACTTTTTGCTTCATATTACTTGAATGAATTGTTATGTCTCACTGATATGCTGTTGCTTGCAAGGTACAGATACAATCAATTGTCCATGTTTCAAAATATAAATGATAAAGATAGATAACAATACGCCATTGTGAAATATACCTATATAGATTGATAATTTAGTGTTGTTGATATATTATATTATACATATTATGTTACTTAAAAATCCAAAAATATATGGACACATATTCTTCCCGGTATCATCGAAAATTTCCCGCGTGTGGCGTGCCATCCCTGTTTTAATTGTCGTTTGGCGTATGTTTTCCTCAGTGATAAATTATTTAAAATATTATTATCCAAAAATAGCGTTTATACATTGTTCGGAGACATATATATTATACATGTCTTACGTTTCGAAACGAAATTTTGAACATGTTTTAGTGTCGCGTAATGTAATATTATATATTATTATGTATTATTTAACCACATGTATTTAGAAACGTTCTGTCGTTCAGTGTCATTTACAAAATTATTTCACGAAACAGTGTTTCGATATCAATACATAACATATACCTTACGTAGTATATATATATATAATAGTGTTCAAAATAATTTTTCTTTGAACATAATATATTTATTCACGTGTAATATGTATTCATAATTAATTCATATATAGAGTTAATTTATATATATATATACAGATCCTGATAATCGCGTTAACTAATTTTCATTAGTTGTCTTTTTCTTACGATAAGTGGTATAACGAATTATTACTATAATATAATATAATAATATGCCCCTCCCACCGGTATACATTCGAGGGTAAACCGATTCGCGAATAGTGTATACTGCGCGTAGCTATATCGATAAAGAAGAGGACAGGAAATACGTAATACATTGTGACATTATTATTATTATTATAGTGTATACATATGTATTAATTTTATCATGATCTTCGTTGGCTAGTGTAAATATCACAGATGGTCATTTGATAAATTTGTCATACGTCGTTGTAAATATATAATGCGATAAACGCGCCCGTTTTTGTCATAGGAAAAAAAAAACTCCATAACGTATACATAATATTATACGATGGAATGTCGTTAAATATTATAGGTGCTATTATATTATATTATACACTGTACTCGTAAACGACAATAATATAAGTGCAGTGCGCGCGTGTATTGTGTATAGTTTATGCGGTAAATATGCACAAAATATAATTCAAATTACGTGTCCGCGTGCGCCCAGCAGTTTGACGGTAATTGCCTGGCGCTTTCGAACAAAGACAATAATATAATTTATTGTCGTGGTCGATTATTGGTCTATTCAAAATACTATTATTTGCTTTTCGATCAATATCATAAAATCGATTTGTGTATATACATCAACAGTGTGTATATATATATCATTCGCGATTTGTCTGCTTTTGTTATCAACAGACAAAAACTATTTATCGCATAAAACTATATGGTTATTATGATTTATACTATATTTATAAATATTCACGCCAGTCGGGTACATAGAAAACCTATTCTTTACACATACGTCACACACATAAATACATTATTATATCTATTTATTAAAATCATTTAATTTGCATTCCATATGTTTCCTTTAATATAATATGTAAGCATAAGTTTTCAGTTAGTAAATTATAGCTGCAGGTTATATATATATATATATAAAAGTATATTATGATGTACTATACTATTTTAAATCGATATTACTACCGAATTATAATTTATTCATATTGCTGTATAACGTTATAATTAGAGTTTCGATTTCTTTATACACTTTTCAAC
This sequence comes from Chaitophorus viminalis, assembly GCA_025469195.1. NCBI lineage: Eukaryota > Metazoa > Arthropoda > Insecta > Hemiptera > Aphididae > Chaitophorus > Chaitophorus viminalis. The sequence continues at coordinate 130,786 of JAIPRK010000770.1, read as the reverse complement.
AGTTTTTGATTTTTGAGTTCTTATTTTAATTTTTTATACAATATTTTAATGTTTTTTCTTTAGTCACACTTTTGAAGTTTTTGGATTCAAAGTTCGAATTCCAAATTTTATTTTCATATCGTTGACGCTATTCTGCAGTGTAAAAAATTACATGGTAATAAATAAGTGTTGAGAATGTATCCTCAATTTTTCAAATAACGAACAAGAATATATATTATTAGAATATTAAAATATTAATTTCAGAATAGGGAAGTACCTAAGTAATTATGTATTTTATTATAATTATTCCAAATTGAATCAATATAATATATTCTCTAATCATTTCCCAAGAAAACTAAATTTTTTAATTGAGATAAAAATGAATTGCAGCAAAGTATACATGTATACAAAAAAAAACTTACGTTTAATTATACACGGCGGCTGTTCACTATATAAAAACCGCAAGTACATCGCATATATCAGAGTATTTCGTTTTTTAGAAGTATGCATTAAAATTAATGTATCGCATTTTATCATTATTTAAATATTTTAATGAGTTTCGTTTATTCGTGCTTTTTACATAGCATAAATCACGTTCTCATCCTCCCACCACAGATAGGATTTATATGCTTCTATAATTATACGTATATATACACGTGCACGTCGGACGAATTATATATTATACAGTTAATGAAAAAGAAAACCGTACACATGTGCGCTTACTGCCTATATCGGGCGTTTTTTTTTAATGATCACCATCTAAAACTAAATTTTGAACGAACGAATAATGAAGAATAAATTATTTCCAAACTAAAGAAAAAATTAAAACAACTAGTTAAAATATATTAAGTAAATTGTAAAAAGTATTGATAGCGATTGGATAAAAATACAGTTAGGAGTGTTTGATTTAAAGTATCATTTGCAATGGGAGTTTAAAGACTGCAATAATATACCAATATATATCTAAAAATGAATATACAATGTTCGAATTGGAAAAATAAAATTGGGGAATTCTTGGCTTGGCTTGAAAAAATGAATGTTTCTTATAGTAATTTAACTCAACCTAGGTAAGCCGTATTTTTATCACATTTTGGGTAAAACTAAATAATTATATAATATTCATAATTACACTTAAATACATTATAAATAGACTACCTAGTGTATTTTAATAAAAAATAATACAAAATAATATAAGTATAGAAGATAATTTTAATTTTAAATTATAAAATGTATTATATTCAAATGCTTTTATATATTCCATAAGTCTTCTTAACTATGATTTTCTTCATTATTTTTTTTTCATTTTTGGGCAATTTATCTCATCAGCGACATTATACATAATATCTGTGATTTTTATCATCAGTGAAATTTATAATTTTTTAATTTATTCGAATTCTTCATATTACTGTACAATAATAATATTAAATATATGTTGAACACGTTTTTCAAAAATATTAGTAGTACGTTAAAAAATTTAAAAGTAGTAGGGTACCTCCATCCCTACGTGTCCTCTCCAACTCGAGTACTATTAATATAACATTAAGTACATCGTATAATCTAAAGTATGAACTCCACGAAGTTTAAGTTATACGTTGAAAAATGCTTTGAGTGATATAGATCTTTACTATCACCTACATATTATACATAACTCCCGCACGAATAATATGTGTAGCTGAAGTATCCTACGTATATAATACGTCATGATATTATACGCGTATACGATACAGCGATGGTTGTATAATAATTGAACCATTGCTTGTTTTTAAATTGACAGTTTCGTGTTCAATTTATTATTTTGTACAAATTACGCGGATTGAGAATTGTAATTATTATCATTACATCTAATATCAATATATACCTATAGGTATACGTACCTATACGTGTTTAACGTATGTACTATGTATATGGCCATAAATAAATAAATAATTTGTACATTTTACGCATAAGATGGTGGATCATATAATACGCGATGGGACTTGGTATAAATACATACTATAGTGTAGAGGCGTACTCGCAATTGGAAATGTAAACACATGCGTGAGCACTGCACACACGCTATATCTAGCAATATTATCAGATGATTTGCTCCTAGATCCTAAGGTAAACATCATCATAACCCGTTCGTGGGAAATGCATGTCGGTACAAATAAACGATATACTATTTGTGAACTTTATAATTGCGGGCGAGAAAATCATCAAGAGGAGGGAAAAAAAACAAAAAAAGAATTACAATAATAATAAACAATAACAGTTACGTTGGCACTAACGAAATCCGGTTTACCGGGTTCGATTTTCATACGTCTAACCTTCACAGCTATTATATTATATTATTATATTACAAACACACGTGCAAATATACATACGTATTACCTATATCTATATAATGTATGTACTTGTGTTGTACGTGTACTGCTGCAGCAGTAGTATTATGTGTTATTATAACGTTCCCGTCGTGTATTCCGTGCCACGCATGCAAATTACATAACCGCGATAAACACTTTCGAACTACTTCGTGATCATATTTCCCCAGAATCGCTCGCGCGCTCGCAGTTATTTTTTCAATTTAAACAACTACATTGCCTGAACATAATGCGCGCGCAACTCTATAAAATGGTCTTTCTTATAAATATATTGTGGTTTCCTTTTCGTCGTACACAGCAATACTATAACATCGCAAATATTCTCGCGTATACATTATAAATATAGGTACGTGTACATATCCACCGTCGCGGTTAACGTGTTCGACATCGCCTCATATATATTCTTATATATATTATAATTTATATTCTTATTTACTCAAAATACAACATAATAATATAGCCATATAGGTACCTATTATATGTATCTCGCATTCAGATGTACGCTTTTGCGAAAAATCTAAAGTTTACTGTTCTGTACTTATATAATTATGTATATAATAATGTGGAGCGGAATATTTTTCTGAAAATGTCAACAGTGGGCGTATAATGTATAGTGTTTAACGCTTTTTCCAATGAACGTGGAGTGAGTGCAGCAGGCCGCGGGGTTGGTTGGCAAAACTTTTCCTGCTGTTTTTATTAGTAAGAAAACATAACACCAGTATCATAATATGTGTGTTTGCACGCATATATAATTGTTTGCATGTATAATAAATATTGCTCACTGATTCAGTGATTATAGTATGCACGGGTAACGGGTAAGCAATAATATGTGATGTAATGCTTTCGATAAACGGGAAACGCAATATTATAGCTAGCTCATCGGATATGATCGGATCGTCGAAAAATATTTCGTTTTAACGGTTGTTTTAGTCGCATTTCGCGCGTAGCCGGTTCTTATATATAGCTCGACATGTATCGTCATCGAAATCGTTGAACTTATCGTGTATCTGCAACTTAGACCTACAGTTCACGTTCATATTATAGTTATAGTATATATACCGATGTGCCGATGAGGCGATGACTCGACGAACTTTGCCGGTCGTTATTTCTCCACAGCACCGGCTGCACCGAACACTTACATATTATAATACAGCGCGGCCGTTTATAAATGCATATGTACGCGTAATACAATATATAGTTAATACTCGTATATTTCACCACTCGCCGTATAGCGAACGTGTTTATATATATATATATATATATGTATAATATATATGTAGGTACGTGCAACGCGTTCATTTGCACTAACGTATACACGCGTATTATAATATATATTATATATTATATATATACAGTACAGAACGAATGTATAACGCTCTCGTATATACGTACATAATAAGCCCTCGTGCATATATTCGCGACTTAAACGCAACTTAAACGCGGCCGATGAATCGAAGATTTATGCGGCTATTGATCGTCGTCTGATCCCGCGTGGTACGCCCGAGCGCGCACACGCGTAATGTGCTCACAAACAGCGCGCGGTTGCATCAGTCGCACTATAGTATACCATAATATACCATAATATACTCATTAACACGGCAACATGTATGCAAGTGAACCGAGAAGCGGCTGATATAATATTATGCTTATTATAATAATTATTGTAACAATATATAATAAATATATAAATCGACCGCGTTTAATGTACATATTATTATACGATTACCGGAAAGAGATTTTCCAGTAAAACTGCTACAGTGGTTTAAGCACTATGCCGTGAATGTATTATATAGTATATTGTATTCTTGTGTTATATTATTCTGTGCAGTATAATAAGCGCTTTCGTAACGAAACACATAAATATTTACATGAAAGTATTCGTACGAATCACCGCGGCGTTAAATTGCCCACAATGCATAACACACACAAATATTGTATATAGGTATTATCTGCAGTATTAACAAAGTATTATATCACACATGACATATATTATGTATGCGTACCGCAGATGTGGAAAAAAGTATCGTTTTTTTCACCAACTGAAAAACTGCCGTTTATTCGTATTATTATGGTTTATACATAAGTGGTTTCCGTTATTATGAAGTATAATACGAAGTCACGGGCTTTAACTCAAATTGGATCTTGTATAAAGAGATCATTTATTTTTATGATTTAATATTTAATTCGTAATTAATTTTTCTTTAAAAATGTGAATACTGCAAAAATATATTTATTTCTATTTAGAAATTTTTTTTTTTTGAAACCACTATATTACATCAAACAACTAATTATATCACTTAGGTATTACTTCAAATTAAACAATTATTACAGCGTTGATTTTTAAACTGTATGGGAAACGAGTGAAACCTTTCTTTAACTTTCGTATTATCTCGTCAAATATAGTTGAACTACACCCATTCGAAATATTTTTACATTGAACACAACTGTGGATCATCTAAAATTGCATCCGCACTATTGGACCAAGGCAACTGAAGGACGAAGGCAGATAATATTTAAACAAATGTTTGGAACTATTGGTATTAGTATAGACGTTGTATTTCGAAACTTTTCTAAGGACGCACATTCGGCTGGGGTTTGCTTTCGCTCGGGGAGTGCACATAATAATATACACAAAAAGAAAATGTATTTATACATTTAAACGGGACATTTTGATAACCGTGTCATTGAAATAGTGGTTGGTTGGTGGACTAATAGGTTCATCATTATTTTCATTTAATTTATTAGACACTATATACCAGCACAGGGATAGAACATTTGAACGTTTTTTGCAACGCAAATAGAACCATTTTGATATTATTATATATTATATATATACGCTCGTATATATCGTCCACGCGTTTTGTCAATTTGTTCTAACATGCTGCATTGTACGACATATGTAAACGTTGAACTGCAAGCTGTGTATATACACGTGCAGGCCGATTATCCGCACTGCAATCGCGTTGACTTTTCCGCACTGCAATAGTTTAATATTATTATTATACATCTGCGAGTGACACGTGTAGTGTGCAAGTTTATATAGTGTAGTGTGTGTATCCGTATGATATTATTGTCGTTTGCAAATCTATTTCATGTGCGATCGGATAAACGCAATTGCCGTTGCAGATATAATGTATATATATATATCTATTTTACACAGGTATTACATGTCCACACTCGATTTATTCGCTCATACTGCAGGCCTATAATATATATTTATATATATATATATATATATATATATATATATACGGTCGGAGTCTATACTTTAGCACAATTTATTATAATATATAATATACTACTGGTGTGAATATACATATACCTAATATATATTATTTTATTATTGTATTGTGTTTCACGCGTTTTTTTTTTCAAACCGGATTTTTGTTTCGCTATTTATACACATGCATAGTATTCTATATACATATAGTTTATATCGTTGTGGACATTTCGCAAAGAGTTAACGTTAAATCGCTCATCTGTGACGTTATACTATACGATAGTCGTACGTATTTGATTATAAATACGTATACGGCGTGAACTAAGTGAAAACAAATGGAGTTATGCAAGTCCTGCAGCAGATAGCTCATATGCGTATAGGTATTATAAATACAAATAACTTTATTTATTATATATATACGCGTACATATAATATGCATATACGCAGTAAATCGGTGGTGCTAAATATAGAAAACGTCACGAAGTCGTCTGAATATTATGTAGGTATGTGAGACTTTTTAATATTATTGTTATGATGTGTCGTGGTACGAAAGAATAATATATATTTATATATATACCGGTTTGTTATATTTTTATACATACGAATGCTATGAAATATTTTCATTCCCAATCATCGTAATTGCCACCGCGTGTAAAAATAATAATAATATAACGTGCAGTTCAACATGTATAAATGCACATAATATGTATTATACCAAGTGAACCAACTGATGTGATATAACAATCAATATTACCCGTGTACGTTGTCGGTTACATGAGAGTGCGTTTCTCCGGAGGGGCAGGGAAAAAAATGAATATTTGCCAATGCATTATTTTTTCCCCCGTTGAACCAGTGCCAGGATTTTTAGCCTGAAAACAGCGGATTCCACATGATAATTTTAAAACCGGATTATTTGAGATTTTCCGTGTATACATAGATTTACAGGATAACCATTGTATTATTATAATAAATTAATAAATATCAAATTAATTTAATCGAGTTTTGAAAACGTGATGTGTGTGCTATTCCCTCGTCTGCCACTGCCACGAAGGTCAAATGCATAGAACAAATTGAACAATTTTGTGCTTTTGATGTCTATTATCATAAGATATATTATTATTATCTGATAATAGCGATACGTAGGTATATTAACATATAGCAGCGGGAGTTGTTTTATTTCATTTAAAACAGTTTCGAAATAGTTGTCCAGACATGACGCTATATAATAATGTATTGTATTCAATATTTATGTTTAAATCCATGGCATATGCACGTAGTTTTTATTGGACGCAGATTTTTATATTAAATAATATATTAAAATATGATCAACATCGTTTGATCGCTGATTATTGTTGATCATCATTATGATAATGATTATTTTACAAATATGTTTTTTCTTTTGTGATAAAACTATTTTGCGTAACTATCGATCAAGTCGAATATTCGTTTTTCCGGTTTTTTGTTTTATTTCTCCAAATTATCGAATAGTGTAGATAATTAATGTTCAGGAAACGTAAATAGTTGGTAAAATAATGTTCGTGGCAATGTTGATAGTATTACTAAACAAACTGACTGGTTTGCAACTCTAATGGTGTGTGATTAGTTTTTACCATTAAATCGATGTAGGTATACAATTAAAGACGTTCAGACAGTATTTTGATGGGAATTTTAATCGCGTGTAAATACCATGGACATTTTTTATGATTATTATTTATTGGCTACATAATAAAGCTACAGAGCCATATGTTTGTACCGTGATGATTTCAATTGACTACGACTCACGGCGATTTGTCTTTTAATATTCCATTATGTTTAATTCGTTATTTTATCAAGTACATTTTGTTGTAAACATTTTCACTATGTTCGTGAAACAACTTTTCGAATTTATTTAGTTTTCACTAACTTAATAATAATAAATTATAGTCTTGTTCAAAATAAAAAAAGTAATAGTATCAAATTATTTATTGTATTATATCTAATGTTTTTTTCTGGCCGTCTACATCAGTTTTAACTATTTAATTATTATTTTTTACACAGTAATCACGACGTCTGAGCAGTAGACTATCCATGTTGTCAGCAATAGTTGTGTATGTTGAACAGTACTTATATGTTGACGACGAAATTTAACCACCATCAAGTCAATAAAACTGATGTATTAGTGGTAATAAATGATGAACATTTGGTTAAGTATTATGTTTATATCGTTAATCGGGCAAATTAACTATATTGAGCGTTGTTAACATGTGTTGTTCACCAGCAATAACTTTTCGCCGAAAACTTGTATAGTTACGTTTTTGTCTGTATACGTGTGTGTGTTAAATAATGTTATATAGCAGTCTACATTGCTTTATCGATGATACCATCGATAACACACCTTGAAATCAACAAAAAATACCAATTCATTCCAATTAATTAATAATTGTATTAATTCCGATGCGCATAGTCACGTAGAAATTTAAATCGCCTTTAACTGCATGGGTTGTTTTTTGTTGTTGCGAGAATCGCATCATGCGAAAACGATGGGGTCCCGGATGGGACATTTTTCGCGAGTATTATTAATTTTTATCCACGTGGCTAGACGGGTGAATGTAAGTTCCTACACAAGAGTAGCAGATAAAAAAAATACATACGTTAGTTCCTACATGATAGAAAAATGTACATATGTAAGTTTATATATTATCGATTATGACAACTTCCACAGTTAATAACGAATAATATTTTTGTCATCGGGGTGAAACGATATTCATGTGAAACGTGTTGTATGTTTATGGCTCCGTTGAGTGAGCTCGCACTTACAAATTGTAATTATTTTCAATTGCATTCGACTTGTTATCAAAACTAAACCTTATAAAACGCGAACGCTTGCGCGTAATGCACTTTGCGTAACGATTTGGTCTTACAACGTATTCGGACGGGAGTTCGTTGGGTGGAAAAAATCCGTTTAATTGTTCAAATTTGACCGTGGGAACGACGGGGAAATCGGGAAAACCTACGGAATACGTCATCGATTTCAAGAGCGGCCGTCGACGGCGAGATACTGTTCTTTTTACTACTTTTTTTTTTTCGCCGATCCGTTCATAACCAACACGCAACACCTACTATATACGTAATATTATTCGGCGGCGTTTGAAAATTCATATCCGTGCTGTATAGCCGCGTTAAATTGCGTTTCCGCGCCTGAGGACGACGGAAATTTCACTCCAAAAACAACAAATGATTATATTGTGTAAAAAATAATTCACCCAAATAGACCTACATAGACAGTGTTAACACAACATAGTATTAACTTCCTGCGTGTTGTCCGTGCGCTACACCGCACTCGCGACAGCAGTCAACCGCTCGGTTAAATACGTCTGCGCATTAAATAATAACGAGATATTATCATTTCAAATTTACTTTTTCACAAACAACACTCTATATACGTGTTGACCGACGGTAATTGCAGTTGGAAAACATAGCATACCATAGTTAATAAACGGTTTATAGCTGGTGGCCGGTGTGTCACGATTTCGAATCGTACATAAATATTTTTACAAACTATATAATTCTGTAAGTAGTTTTCATTTTGTATAAACCGATACTTTCAATATTTACTCCCTTCGTAGCCAGCTGTTTTTCACTCGATGGGGTTTTGTTCAACTCAATATACATATTGTAGTCTTATTGTTTTCGTTAGTTTTTAATAGTGACGAATAAATGAACGCGCGTTGAAGTCGTGTATAATTGAAGTGGGAAACACAATAGCTCTGAAACTTCGAGAACTATAATCGTTTTCGTCGTTCTGCGGAGGTTTATCGTCATTGTAAACATGGAGTTCGCACGTTAAAGTCTCTATTTTTCAAATCGAATATTATTTTGTTTGCCGTTTGTGCAGAATTTTTAATCGGCCCCCAAACAAGTCCCAGGCACAATTTATTTAGAGCGGTGTACACGAGAAAACGGATATCGCGGACTCGGAGTTTCGAGTAGATAACCCAACACACGTTTCACGGTACACGAGTGCAGTCGCGTGCGCCTTGGTGTCGTATCTATAACAGGCAGTGAAAGGATAATTATTATTATTCATCAATAATCGCCGACGAATATATGCACTGTACCTACTGATTTCGAATTCAAATTAAAAACTGGCTCAATTATATATGTTTTATCATAACATAAAAAATCTAAATTATCATCGTTGTACTTTTACAATTAAAATAATAAATTGTACTGTATCGATCATAATATACTGTTGAATACGTAATAATTTCTTTTCAGTGTCTCGTTTTATTTCATATTTTAGTACTGACGAATTTTCCTTATATGTTCTTTTCTCAATCATGTTAGTTAACGTTTCTAGTTTTCTTAAATATTAAATTAACACAATAATATTTTTACATAATATAAGTATTGTTAGGTAGGTTATTTAAATAAAACCTAACCTAGAAGAATATACAGTAAATCGTATTTATTGTTTTATTCTAGCTTTGTAATCCAGCAAAAATCTATTAAAAATTGTTATTATAATATTATAAAAGTGAAGAATGAATCAAATACACTCCCTTCCGTTTGTATTATTTTACTATTATTTATCTGTTATGTATGTACCTATATAGAATTTATAGTTTGCATTCGTATTTATTATTATTATTTTATTTCGAGACTGTATACTCGGTTGTCAGTGGTAGTGGAAATGGCATGGACGACCAGAGCCCATGGAGGTGGTGGGCACACGGCCGCCGCCACCGCAGCTGATGGCGCTACGTAGGAAAGTTGTGTAAAGAGTGTATTACACAGTCGCTGATCAGAAGTGGTGGTCGTGCCATCCCGTGCAGTCGCGTACACAACTCTCTCCGGTCGTCGTCGTCGTCGTGGTCGTCGCCGCCGCCGTCGCGTAATTTTTTTTCACGTGCGTGTGTGGGTACAATATTTTAATTAATCGTCGTCGAACAGTATAAATAAGATTTTATCGTTTTCACACTCCCGCGATAGTTTCGTGTTTAATTCTGTTCGAGGGTTTTTTTTCCAGTTCTCCTCATAAGTTTTTTTTTCTGCACCCCGAAGAAAAGATAACAATAACAAGGCACCTCCCTAATCGTGTCAACGCCTTTAAGTTGGAAATTCCGAGTGCTCAGCTCAACGGATTTTCAGACCGCAACGTTTATAGACTGTCGTCAAATAGGTAAGTCCTTGTCGACTGCAACGATATACTGCCCTTTATACTCGTATTATAGTTTATACGTCTTTACGTAGTACCTATATCACTAGTTATACTCTATATGCACCAGTCGATTGGTATATAATATTACGGCCAGTTATATTTGCCGCCAGTTTACAATTTAAGTAAAGTATATATTATTTAATGTTTCTGTTTATGTAAAATATGTTTGGCTCGATTTTAAATTCAATACCCTATCTGCAGCAATTAAAACACATAGGGCCTCATTGATTTTTCAATAATAAAAACTGAATTTGCATATAGATTACTTGTTTTTACTATGAGTACGGCCAGCCAGATTTTTTGAAATGACCAAACATCTGGTATTATATGGTTTCTTATTTTTAATAAAATAAAATCATCTTATTTCGTTTTTATTTCGATAGAATTCAAATGAGCTTCCCATCGTGGTTGCTCGTGGTTTAAAATTCAAGACTGCAGGTTACGTTTTTAACTTAGGTACCATTGCGTAGTGCAGTTCTATATACGCAGTATTTAATATACTTATAAACTCACATTGTACAATGATTGCTTTTTCGTGGATTTTTGACCTTACAGACCGTGACATTTATGGCAAAAATGCCTCTAGACGTATACTATTTCGCCAACACATGATTTGGTGATCAGAGTCATTTTAATCGCATCTAGTTTGTTACATTTAATTTTTCGTACTACTTTCATGTTTTCAAAACAAATGCACACACGTATATTCACACGGTGCGTCCTATAGACCATTTCCTGGGTTCCATATATGAAACTACCTATAGAAATACTGATTTACATAATATTCATGTTCCATTACATAAAAGTAGATTAAAGTGTAGTTGCGGTATAACTATTGAAACGTATTATTAAATATTTTACTAGATAAAAGTGAAAAAAAATAAAAAATAAAAATGTAATTGTTACAATAAATTTAAGCCAATATTATTATCGTTATCCGCGGATTAGGTAAATCTGGCGTGAGTTCGACTTACCCCGTTTAAACGTACATACGTTTTCAACGTGTGTATAAAAATGATACATTTTATGATGCAATTAATATTATATGACGTGTAATTTATGGGCTTATGATGTTTTTTTTTCTTTTTTTTTATTACTCACAGAAAACCTGTGGTTTTATTTATTTTTTGATTATTCGTCGTAGCGAGTGGTGAACGTAACTGCAGCAGCTGTCGAGAATAACTTCATCAACACCGCCTCGGGGCTCGTATTTTTACTTTTATTGACCGTAGTATGTGCTGTGCATCTGCTCAGTTGTGTCAGTTTGCACAATAATACTATATTATATTAACTGCCGCATTATTTTCCGAAAAAAAATAAATAGAAGTAAAGCAAAACGACAGCTGAGTATGCGCAGAAAAACGAAAATTTATATTAGACCCAATAGTATCCAGGGAGTCTTCATTAGGTTATCCTCTCGAGAGATACCCCGTCGCCGCCGATCAGTTTAATATTATGTTCGTATGTCGTGGACCCGTTGTCGGATTGAAAAATAAAACGCGCCCGCGTATACAATGCGTGAGCGATCTCCCGCCGCGCACATCTCGTGGTGTGCGTCGTTTTGTCTTCGATAAGCAAAACATTTCGCGCGCCATTGAATTAATACATCAGACAATTCAATTACAACGGAACAGCGTTTTGAATGCAATCAAAACGACACCTAATCGTTTTTACATAATTATTATATCACACGATGCAGTAGGTATACTACAAGTATACAATATAATATACTATAACATACCTACGACTCGTATGAGTAATACATCGCGGTCGGCCGAGTTCAATCGTCGCGCGTATTCCGGGCCGAATCTGTACGCATTCGATTGTGTACCGTTCGACCGTATATTATGCGCATCTAGCTATACTGTGGTTACAATACACATAATAATATAGTGATTATAATGTATTATTAATTTATTGTAGCGCAGTAAACAATTTGTCTGCGCATTCTGTTCGCATGTGCACTGTATCACTGTAATAATAATTAGTCGCGTCGAATCTGTATAAAGGTTTGGTTAACGATTATGTACGAGTGCAGGCATAAAACCACTGTACGATAAAGGGCAAGTAAAACGTGTTCTCGAACGGCATAATAATAGCAGTACAATATGTTGTACCAAGTGCCTACGCGTTAATATTCTCGCGTTCGTATATCTATATAGCGTCTTCGAAAATGTGTTATTAATCGTTATTGCTTTTATTCATAACTCGCATTTTCTACATAATATAATATCGAATAATCATTTTATACAAGGTTATTAGTTTGGTATATTATATTTACACTTCTGAGCTGTATTAATTTATTATACAATTATGTTTACGACTAAAGCAATATAATATTTATTTAAAAGACCCCTAAAAGATTACATTATTATTATAATACGAGTACATGACCTCGGTGTAGATCGTTTTCTATCGGGTCTTTAAAAAGTATATAAAATAATCACTGACATGAGGTGTATTGTGTATAGACACTGTATTAAGAAATTAATTATACATGCCGATAACTTTATCTACTATTCCACCTGCGCGCATGTTTATACTTACGCACCGAATAATGTTATATTCCATATCGACAGATGGTACACGATTCATTCGAATCGTCATCAGTGGAATACACGTCATAATTGTCTCGGGCGCAAAGATGTTATGTTGTCGAGTACTATATGCGGGGTTTCAATGTTGTACGTCAATTCATTTAAATGAAATCGTTCAATAAACTATATTTACTGTATGTGATATGATTATGTGCGCATCAAGGTGACTGCGAGAACATTGGACACGCGGAGTAGATATTAAGCTAGTTTCAAGTACAAAACTAAGTGATTGGTTCGAACATTATTACATTATAATATACTGTATATAGCTATTTATACAGTATTCGGCGAGTATACAAGCAGTTGTCTAATATGAACATATTACATGATCGTAATAATTACGTAAATAGCGTTAAAATCGTACGGAAAATATGCAGGTGGGTATTGTATGTTTATGGGTTGTCCGACGTGTGTATGACAGAGGAAAAAAGTCGCCGATGGTGACGTATATTGTATAAAATAATATAATAATGATGATATAGTAACCGTAATAATGATGTCATGCCTCCCCATTACGAAAGTGCCATCGTTTTCGATAAAAATATTTAAGACGGTGTACGGCGATGTGGTATATTCGTGTGGCAGCTATAAGTGACTAGACGTCCTTCGGTCTTTTCACGTTTTTGTATATTATATCGGTTCTGTGTCAAAGTAACTACCTACTTACATATTATGTCCGACAATAATGCACGCGTAGCTTTACTTTATAGGTAGTGCATGTGTGTTTCGATCGGTTTCATTGAACGGATGCCAGCGGCGGGTTAGCATATAATATTATAGTTACGACTCTCGTTGATGTTTTCCACTCGCATATAAGTTGCATCCATGCTTGCCAAATCCAATCTTGGTATAATATACACGTCCCTATATTATAATATATTATTGAGTATTATAGGACATTGTGGTATACGTTCGGGATTTCGATTCTTGTCATATACTTTGCTCATGCGCGGCGACTATATGACGGGAGTTTTCCGACCTATTTCCGCTGACTAGTACAGTTGTAACAGAGCTAGGTCACTCCCTGTTTACTTCTCGTGTTAAATATTTCTAAGACCTTGAACTCAGGAATAAGCAGCTGATGACAAACGCAGTACACGACACTTGTTTTGATCGTCTTGTTCACAGGCTTTATGGAATTTTTACTCGTACCTAGCTATACTATCTGTACATACTATTTCCGACTCTACTGCATAGGTATAAATCATTATATTATATCGAGTGAGACGCATTTCCGTTTGAAAATTTCTAGCCCATAGTCGTCTTGGTCAGTGCGCGCTGCATATAAAATATATTTACAAACCTACCGCGACCGCCTACCCATACGTGCGTTCGTTGTGTACGCGCGTACTTTGGAGACCGACGTTTACGGTAAAACTTTCCGGCTCGATATTATTCCGATCACAGTCGCCTCCATGCAGGTCCCAAATCACGTACCTGTCGCGCGTATCTGCACGCGCAGCGCATCGACACCGCCGTCGACGGCGCAGGTACACACGCACATATATACGTATACCTATTTGTATGTATTCTGTGCAGGATACGTGCGTCGTGAACGAGACATGTCCTCCATTCCCACACTGAAGCAGCAGCAGCGCTCACAAAACCCGAAAACAATCGCTGAGCAAATATAATATATTATATATCATATTATATTATGTACACGCACGTATATAATATACCGTATTGCGCACGAACGCGATTAATTATTATTCCGAATAAAACGTCGTCTCGTCTCTCGTGTAGTTCTTTCCTTCCACACACGCACGCGCCTCAACCGCACGTCGTTTATGTACAATATAAAATATACCACATATTTACGTATATTTATATATGATATCCATAGCGGATGACCGTTCATCCGGCGAAGAAGCGGCGGCGATGACCGAGAAACACAGGGTTTTCTTTTCGTTAATTTTCCGCCGATCGTTAAACTCCGCGATTATGTACGTGCGCCGAAAAGTCATTAATATCATCGTTTTGTTGATAAAATCGGCTGCTAACTATACCTATGTATGAAAATAGTGGTCATCGTACCCCGACTGAAGGGCAAGTACTACCTATATATGTGTTTACAATGTGCAGACAATTTTGACGATGATGATAATAATGACGTGTTATATAGGTACGTCATCTCATTACCGGACCTGTCGTTTTTTGTGCGAGCGGTGAAAAAGCAACAGCGGAAGGCGGACGAAAAGACGGAGAATAGAGAGAGAAAGAGAGAGAGAGAGAGAGAGAGAGAGAGAACGGAAAGATAAATAATATAAATATCGAGTAGGAAAATAAATTGGGAAAAAAAACCGACAATCTTGTTAAGAACGCAAACAACGCGAGCAGCATGAGAAGAAGAGAAAAAACCGTGTGTTAATCGAGTCAAGGTTGCCGCGGATGACCGGCCGGCCACGGCGAGAGGAATATAATGATTGAAAAGAAAAGATAAAAAAAAACCCATGTGGTTCACGCACGTCCTGCGATCGCGTAACACGCATGATGTTTGGATAAGGGAAGAGAGGTCAGACAACCGAATTACACGGGAATATGTCGAATTTTCCTGCATGTACCTATATATAATAATATATGTATAAATATTATTATAATAACTCGTTTGCATAAATTATATTATATAGTCAGAGAATTCGTCCGGTCTATAAACGCGACGAGTCATCCCGTTTATTATAATATCGAGTCTTTATTATTTTTTTCTACGTCTATGTACGATTTTTTTTTCGCACCGCCACCGGAAAATGTTTATAATTGTTTTCCTCCGAGAAGTTTTCATTCTTCCCATATCATCGCACGGTTTACGACGATCGACGCACCGCGAAAACATCGTATGATCATTACAAAAATTAAATACATGTATGTATGTGTAGTTCGCGAACGCGTATATATATTATTGCCAAGTAGCTTTCGACTTTCTCTTCCGCTCGGGATTTGACGAACAACAAATGCGCTCCGGTGAAAACCGATTCGCCGTCCGTCGTCGTCATCTCCCCGGGCCAATACGAAACACGGACTTTTCGATTTTCGAGAAAATCGCATTACGACGTAATAATACAATATATTAATGTATGTGTGTATCCGTTTAATTATTCATCATCGTAGCGCGCGGTTCCGTCGCCGTTTCAGCACACGCACAATCTCCGGACGGAAATCAACTGTAAGCGGGCGCAATAGATTTGAATCTATCATAACGCGTGCGCGTTGTCTGTCATTTTATACTTTTGTTTTTGTCACGAGTAATATATAATATATTTACTGTAAATTAGATAGTTTATAGCAAAATTGAATACTAAACGATACGCAGACCACGTATCAACAAGCTGTGGGAAATAAGCATTATACAAACTTATACGCCATACTTTCTCCGTTAAAAATTCCAATAATATAATAACTTTACGACTTGTATACTTCAATAATAATATTATTCTATACTATACGCACTAGATCTGATACTATAGATATGACATATTATATTCTCTAAATACTTATTGGTTTTCTGGAGAACGCTTTATTATTTTAGAAACCTCTCTTACGTTTGGCATCTAAAATGTGCTACCATATTACAACAACTACTACTACTATATAGTATATACTTTGATACTATATATTGATATTATGTAAAACAACTGTCGCGAGACACGCCGTAAACCAGTTTTGTTTTTTAGAAATTGTGCCTCTTAGATTAAACGACGAACCCGATGGGCTTCGTGTACGCGCGTGCGTGCATCGCCACAGCTACTTCCCTCGCGGAAGTCTATTAATAACATCACTATAATATGTATATTATTATATACCTATACTATACTACACTATACTACTTGTGGTCCTGATGAAATTTAGAATTGAATTAGAGAAGATCGTAAATTTAGGATTTATCGTTTTATGGCTTGACCATACCGAGTTCACGAAAATGATAAACCTAATCGCGAGCGTATATTATACCTATATACACGTTTATACTCTGTTTTAATGTACGCTGCACAAAATCTGAATAATGGAGATGCGTCTGGTGCAGCAAATATAAATAATGATATTCGTGTAATATACATACTCACTACACGTTTAAAAATTTCGTCGACTGTTTGCCGAGTTACGGGGTCAAAAACCTGTCGAACGATTGTTTTTATTAATATATATAAAAAAATATTAAAAAAAGGATCCATTCGTGTAGATTTATAAAGACTTCAACGGTCGACACGTGATAATGCACACGATTATACGTACAGCGTGTTCACCAAGGACCATTAATAATATTACTCGCGAGCGGTCGTTTGATTGATTGTGTTGCGCTTATGTGTCATCTAAATTTTAGAGGGCACATAAGTCTAAAACTCTTTGAGTCCTTTGTGGTTCTTATTACTATATATTAAACCCAAGGGTAGCGTTGCGCAGTCGACGACGGGTTTATTTTCGTTTTCATCGAACCGTCGTATATCGTATAGTTGCTCGTCTTCCGCTGCTAGTTCGTCTCATCCTTAAACGGCGACGGTTACATATACATGCACGCATTTAATTGTTGTATATATATATATATAATATATGTTTGTATAAATACATAGACGGCCCTCAGCGCGTCAAAATAGTCATTACGTATTCACGCGGACAATGATAGTATAGTGTGAGGCGACGAACGGTCGTGGCGCCCTTTGACTGAGCAGGTATTAAAATTCAAGTTATAATAATATATATACGCACACAATTTATACTTTGTATGTGCGTGCTTTTATGTATAATGGTAAATTATTAATCAACTTTATCGCGGCAAAACGATCTTGCGGCGAGTTAGACACGTTTCGTAATGTCATATAATAATAATTATATTATTGCACGCGTATACACCGGAGACGAGATGCTCGTTTTATCAGTGACAGTGTTATTGTCGTCGTCGTCGTCCGTGTTTGTACTGCGGTTATTATATAATATACACACTAATAAACGTCGTCGGTGCAGACGGACTTGCATATCGCGACAGTCAATCGTCTCATTATAATAATATATATTACGTTATGCGCATCGTCATTCGTCGGTCGTCACCAATCAATATTTCGGACCGTTTCGACATCATGACACCCCGCGAATCGACGTGATGATGCGGTCGGACGAAAGCATAACTTTTGTGAGTTGACGTGTGGTAGTGCAACAGCTGCATCGGAGCGCGGTTGACTGTATATTATATATTATATGTTAATAATTGTATATCATAAACAATCACGGTGCGATAAAAAAAACACCTGAAGACCGTTTACCAAATACATATCGCAGTATATACCGTGTACACTGTACAGTGTCGGAACATTACAACCCACAATGGTTAAACACAATCCGAATAAATATTTATTACAGCATTTCGTCTTATTATTCTCCTGTCCGGGAAGTTGCAAAACCTTACACCTATTACTCTCCCGTGCGCCTGCACCCGACATTGACATATTTCGACGACGGTGCCCACGCGCGAGATTTCCGGATTCAAGGTTCTCCGGCGCACAGTGTGAGCAAGCGGACGACAAAAAATACAATATATTATTATATTATACTCATTTTCACACCATTCCGTCGCACTATACATATAAGCTGTTTGCGCAAAGGCGTGTTAAGATTTTGAACCCGGACCGCTGTGCGTAGACGTAGTATAATTTATAATATAAATGCGAAACTACAGATGCAAATAGTTTTATAGTTTATAATCGATTCGATTAAAATTCGAAGTATTATATTAGCAGCTATAAGAGCAACTTTTCTCGACTTATAATGTGTATTATTTTTTCATATTGTGTGTTTTTTTTACAGAGTTACAGAGTTATTCTCGTTTTCATAACTTATATTTTTTCTGTATGCGTATATGTATATTGAAACCCAGTTTTGATTAAATGTCACCGTTGAAAATGTATGAATAACAAAGCACAATAAAAGTATTTTAATAGGTACTTACCATGTGAGATGTTTTAAAATTTCGTATTTTTTTTTTTTTTTGGTTTTGTGCTTAGAGCATATTGTATACTTCGAGAGTAAATAAATGCATAATCAGAAAATTTGAAAAACATGTAATATTACAAAACGTCCTATGTAAAATAAATCATCGGAATTTTAACCATGACTTATTATATAGATACGTTTACGTTAAAAGCTTCTTCGACACGCCACCATCCGCCGTGACGTAGTACTCGGGGCCATCTGTATAGTAAGTATTCTTGTCTGGCGCCATGGCGCTGTACTATTACATATAATATTATGTGTATGTGTGTGTGTGTGTGTGTGTGTGTGTGTTTTGGCAGTAAGTCCGTTAACCCGATCACGGAAAATAGCGTAGGATCAAAATGACGTTGTTATTAAATATTATTATTATTATACAACGGTCGAACGCTGGTGGGCGACGACGGGTCTTCAGTTCGATTCCGTTAAAAACACATATATGCCTAACGGCATATTATAATATATATATATACACGTAGGAACGATGTAAAATCGTCGCCGACTCGCGAATGTAAAATCGAACCGGACAATATGCACGTATAGATAGTACAGGTAAGGTATTCGAACAAAATAGCTGACTCCCACGTGTTGACTTCGCCACCGTCATCGTCAGTCATTCTGTCTCCACCACCACTGTGCGTTTTCGTTGGCTTTTATTACTCGTACGCACATTTTCAACGGAATTCGTATACGGGTTGAACTACAATGCACACGGCATAAACTTGCCAAAGATTTCGTGTGGATCGATCGTCGGGGTTAGGTATTTTGTATATAAGTTATTATAATCGTGAGGTTAGCTCGCGCTTACGAAATGCGTCGCAGAAAATTATAATAATTAATAATGACAATAACTCTGAATTGCATTGACTGCATATATGTAATATGTATGGTATTCGACGAAGAGGTCCGAACGCGACGGCATGCCGGACATCACGGCGACGACGTATCCGAAAACAATCGAACAATGCCAGGATATCATCGCGGTGACAATGACATTTTCAATGTTCCGAAAAATATAAACCGTGTAAAAATGCATTATGCATTTGGTATATTATATTATGTGTTTCCACCGTCGTCGTATTATTCCACAGGGGCCTGAGTCGGCCCACTTGTGCGCGTGTATATAATAAGTGCTGTAATTCAGCCCACGCGCCGTTTCATCGTCCTACACCGGTGTGTTCTATAAATGGTAACCCTCGTGGTATCTCCCCCGCCATTACACCACCACCACCAACGACGACGTTTCCCTCGGTGTCCGATGATAAAAAAAAATTTGTAAATTTATATCCCGAACCGTTATATCATTCGATTCGTCGTCCGCGTGTTTAATGTCTCGGAAATGAATACTCTATATAAACTATATGAGTGTATCCTACAATATGATATGTATAACAAATATAACATAATATTATATATTATGTTATTTATAGGTTTTCGCGTAAAACGAAATATACGTAAAGAGCCATCGGTCACGGACACAAATGTGTGTCGTTGTTGGAATTGTATATGGTTCGGTAGAACTACATTACTTATTTTATCATTTTTGCCTTAACGCGGCATTCAGGAACCATATAATATATAACGTCCGATATAATATTGTATCCACATGCGGAATAATCTGCCAAGGATTTCCTCACGGATTCCTCGAGCCCGAGTGCATAATATTTAATTGTACATACAAACGACTTAATGACTTAATCCAGGAATATTATGTACTTTATAATACTCGAATTTGTATACCATCGTCCATCGTATCACGCATATATTATGTATTATTATAATATGCACGCTTAAATGCGTGCGAACGCATAACCGTAGCGCGTATTTGCAGAAAACCGTCGAGGACTCGACTGTATGGGAATCGCGTGTTGAGTTAGGTCTCGCGGACCTATCCTTGTGCGGCATTATTTCGCGTAGCATAACATAATAATATTATGATGTATGCTCACATACGCGGGCGTGTACGAAATACGGTAACGCGGTATACCGGGGCGACCATCGCGTGACCTGCATGTTAATCGTACATTATATAGTTGACCGCGGTTCGACGTCTATGCGTACAAAATAATAATATATTATTGTAACGATACGCGGTTTATACCGCGGACGATTGCGATTCATTCGTATGACAACGACGTTGGTTTACCTATGTATGCTACGAGTTGGTATCGGATCCGCAGCAACTTTCGTTGTGAAATATACGCGGACACGCGCAACGGGCGCGGAGGGAAAGCGACGGCGAAATACGTTCACAATGAGATAGTATATATTATTATTTATGTGCATGAATCCATAGGCGCGGTATATTATATACCTACACTATATCATCACTTGTCAACGCAATACGTCAAAAAAAAAAAAAAAAAAATGATAAAATAAAAACCCAACGACGGCCATTGTTCTCCGATTCGATGTGAACCGCGGGGCAATTTTATCCGACTGTCACACATTGCACGTGTGCACACACATAGTTTGTATATTACAGATACATATATAATATATTATACTGTTTTAACGTGTATATGTATGTGTGTGTGTGTGTGTGTGTATTACGTTATTGTTGATGTTATGATTATTTGTGCGTGTGTGCGTTGAAGAGTCCTACGGGAGAAATTCCGCTCTCGTATAGTTACGCGATTATTGTTTGTATGTATGTATATTATATTATTTATACTTACGTCCACGGAAGAGTCATAGGTAGTTTGTATATATTTTTCCGATGCACCCGACGAGTTTCGAAGGAATTTTAATATTATTACAATATATTATACTCTCTCTCTTCCTGCTCCTGCTCCCCTCTCGGTGGAGAATCGTCGTTGTTAAAAACTATTTCCATTATGTTGCTAAAACATTGTAAAATCGTACGCGTTGACAAAATCCAACGTCCGCATTATACAGCGCGAAGAATATTATTGAGAATGTAATATCAATATTTGTCTACCCATAGGTCTTTTTTTCGGTATATCTAAATGATTTTCTTCTCGCACATCTCCACATCACGCTTTGATCTATTAAACTTAGACATAAACACTTTATTATGTACACGTTTGTCAATACTATATTATTTTTACAATAAAATAGGAAAGTATAGGGATCTAGTGCGTTGGGAGTTGATCCCACGATTAGTGAACGTTTCGTCACGTATCCCATCCGTAAAGTTTTTTTTTTTTTTTTTGGTTTCGATCCGTTATTGTATAGCATTTCTCGCTGTATACGCATATATATAGTAACATAAAAACATATTAAGTACACGACGTGTTTGAAATTTTGCCAGGCCACCCCATTCTGAAATACCAGTGTGTTTCAATAACGGTAATATTTTATGCGTTTTATGTTGTGCAACCGTCTCGTCGTCGTCGTATGCTTATATTATGACATATATCACAGTGGAGTGGTTTTACAGCTTAAATCGATTTTAGTGCTACATCGCGTGTCCAGAGGTTAGGGCACCACCGCTGCCGATGATGAATTTATTTCGATTGTTATGGTTATACAATATTTATATATATATAATGCGTGATACGCGATCGTGGGGGAGACCTTCGCGGGTATATACGATAAAGAAGAAAGGATAACGAAAAAATAAAAACGTCGCACTATATAGTTGATGTGGGAATACAAATAATTGTGTTCGGCAATCGGCGGCGGCGGCGGGAGCGCAGAGGCCGCGTTTTCACACGAACCGAATTAATCACGAACCCGCGGCTGGGAAAAAATAAAAATAAATGTAATGCCAACGAAATCTTGGTTGTACCTACATAATATAGTTTATATTAATGTACGTGAACGCGTATTATTGCGTCATTCGACCGATATAACTGATTATACGACAGTTCCATTAATGCCAACGGGTGTGTAATATTATATAGACTGCTGCCGCTGCTGTTTCTGCGGATAGACCTTTAGGTCAATAATATGATAATATATATTACACTTAAATACAGCGCGTACCTATATAACCAATGTGCGTAATTATAATGGTTTTGCGGTTGTCATTTCGCGGTTATCCAAGTGGCCATGTCGACCTCGGCAGCTATCTCTGAGAACACCAGCAACTGCAGCAGTGCGCAGCGTTCCAGTTTTTAGGTGTGCGCAGTATGTGTTATAATGTATGTTATATATATATATATATACTCGTGTCTTTCGCGTAATAAAAATTCATACGCATTATTTTTATAATTGGGGAAAACTTTGGCAAAACTATAATAGGTAGTAATGATAATAACAACGATATACACACTCGCGCGTGCACAGACGAGTGAACGAACGATTTCTTGATGATCAGCGGCACGTAACAATTATAAAAACGTATTGGTACCGTATAAATATATACACAGCAGTGTATACTGATATATATATACTCATGTGGTGTTTTCACACTTTCGCCGTCGTTTATTTTCGGTACCGTACCGCGCGATCGTCGCCGTGTTATACGATTTCTGTCGTCATTTTTCATTTTCCTTTCTACAGTAATTTATAATATATTATACACCTCGCGACGTGACCTTTCATTATATGACGGTTCGTCAGTATATATTTATTTTTTATAATAATATTTCTTATCGCGACACTTTTAGCTGTGTACACGCGCCTAAACGATGTTCTCCTTGAACGATTCCTCGCACTCCTCGTCAGCGATTGTAACCCTTCATAGTGATCATAGTCTCATATTTTCAGTATATATATACATGGTATCCTATTTTTATAATTTTTTTTGTTTTGAAATATCATAACCAACTACTATGATGAACGCAATAAGTTATTCAGGCCAGTACGAACAATAGGAAGCTAATTTTAAGCTACCATTTTATTTTCTAATCTTTTTTGTAAAATGAAGGGTTCATTAAAGATTTTTCAATATTAGTTTTATGTTTTACTATTAAAGGTCAAACTAAATAATAGTACTATACAAATTAAGCTATAGGATTAAAGAGGGAAGGGGTGTTATAATTTTCCCGTTTCATTTTCAATATTTTTAATCGAATACGATCACCCATACATATATATTATTATATACAGCAGATATCGCACACCACCACCGCACATGAATCCACACATTGCAACAATAATGCACTAGTTGTGTTCCTTGCGGGCCTTGGGCTCGTTGTATGTACTTACCTGTATATACATACATCGATTGTAGAACGGACAGCAATATAATATATTAATATAACACAATAGTGTATGGTAGGTACGCATGTCTATACATTTATAATAATATATATACATATATACGTTATAATTTACACATTCCGACTACAGTGAAAAACATAATATAATATCTTATGCGTCTTAATAGATATATTATAGTTATGTATACGCGATGTACGCGAGTGTATGTATATAGAATAATACCGCGATCACGGCAAGAGTATATGAATACAGCTGCAGAGTGTATACGCAAACACAACATTTCTTAGAGATTACGCGAGATCCGATCGATCTTGGGCGCATGCGCATTAATTATTATATTATATGTATGTATATATATATATGTAAAGGTCTGTTTGTGTTTAAAACAAATCTATTGTCCCACACTCCCACACACGAAAAAAAAATAATAATAATTAAATAACGCAACCGTCGTTTGTTGCTGCGGCCGATCGAGAAAGTGTATTTTGAATTGTATTACATTACATGCACAGCTGTTGGTTCTATCATATATACTATTGTATATTGTGTATACCTAATTATTTATATATATATTATTTACTACATTTTTTCTAACAAGTGAAAACGTTTTCGTTGTGTTACAGTTGTCCGTCGTTATCAGTGCCCAACGACATGATATCCAGGCGCCGAATATTGTCCAGGTCCCGGGACGACCTGAACTTAGAATCGGGAGTAGGATTTCCCGTCCAGGTGGAAGAAGAAGAAGACGTGTGGTACAACAAGGACAAGCTGTACAAGGTACGTAATTGTTAATAGTTTTGCGCGTATACGCGTATGATGTTTATTCGACGACGACGATGTATAAGCCGACGAGCTGTATAGTTTTAATATAGATGGTATTTTTGGCTGGTCGAACGCTTTGAAAACACATGGCTTGTCGGACACCACACCTATGGTGTAGGTTATGTGTGTGTGTGTGTGTGTGTGTGTGTAAGTCGTATATACCCCGCCGACCTTGTAGTCCGGCTAATGTTTCGCTTTTTAAAATCGAATCATCGATTTTAACATTATTTCCACTACAACTATACAGCCACCTTTCACTTTTTCCCGCGTCGTGTATGTGCATCTTCGACATGTATGCGTATGCTGTATTTTATAATGTAATTTGTAATATACATCGTCACATACGTCGTCGTTTACGTGAAACGCGATCGACGAGCAACGAACGATTTGTTCCGCGCGCGTAGGAGGACACCACGCCGTCGTCGTGGCGACCTTGTTGCGATTCCCCCCATTGAAAACGACTGTTTTATTCAAATTTCTTGACCTGGAATCATTTAAATCTTTCAACTTTATAATATACAGTCATAATATCATATTATGTGCACTCTATTGCAGCAACGCTGCACATATACATACGTGTGACGGGACACTGTAAGTATAAAAACGAATACGTGTAATTAAGATTTGTATACGACACGGCATTTCAAATATAATACGCGGGTATACATATAATAATATGTACTATATATTGTATACTCGAGGAGAACGCCGCACGATTTGATTTAGTATGATTTTCGTACCGGAGAGCTTAAACAATCACGATAACCGCCTTTGGGTGTTGATTTCAAATATATATATATATATATATATATAAACGTTATCCTTGACAGTATAAATTCGTATACACGTTACACGTGTATATAATATTATATCAAGTCGATATTGTATAATATGTGATGCTAAACCCTTAAGTTTCCAACTCGAAAAATATTATAAATATCGGATATTTATTATCCCGCATAAATCGCCTCCGATGGACCAATAACAATAATAATAATCAGGTTCGGTCAACTGTCAAGGGTATATAAATACACACTACATATTAATTTTTGTGAAAAGTCATGTACCTATGTATTATTTTTCTCTCTCCGTGTAGTCGCGTGTATATTAGTATTGACCAGTCCTCGAGTGGAATGCAAATTTTCCGCGTATTCCACGCGTACCACTAAATGTTTTCCGTGTACACATAGCACATACACACACACACACACACACACACACACACACACACACATACATGTGTACGTCACCGACCGGCTGCCACAAACATCTATCTTATCGACCTAGTCTCGACATTTAAAACGCCCATAATAATAACATAACATTTAATATAATATCATATAAGCTACGTATTATACGAGCTGCGGGCGATCTTTACAAACTGTCGTTTAACACCGTCCTTGGGCAATGCCAAATGTCGTTAACTCTGGTAATATATGAATAAACATGATATTCTCTCGAAAGCGGGCGTACTCGAATATATGAGAACATATATATATACAACATAATTTTGCAGCAGCAGTTAGAGTGAGGTATAATATTATATTGTATTTGATAAGTGTCATCCACTGTATGCATACCCTCGGATATTTTTTTATTCGTCATTAATATTACGATAATATTGTATTGTTACGCACGCGAGTGTTTATTTAATTTTTTTTTTTACAGTATTACCTCATAAATGCATAACGCATATAATACATATTATTCGGGCTTAATGCACATGTTTTTATAACAGTATATTATGTTTATGGCAACTTTCGAGTTCAATGGTCATCGACCAACGTCGTCGAATCATCATAGCCTCCTCATGACATTTAAAGATATCTATATACAGCAGCATATTTTTCGCACTTACTTTTTGTTTCTCGCTGTCCACGACACATTTTCTCTCGTATACCTTATAGTATATGCGCACAACGATGTACAATATACAGTATGATTATTATTTCTATATATACACATTAGTATTTAAATCGAAACCGCTCGCCTGTCCGTCATCGTTTTCATTAACAAATAATACCTATTCAACATGACGCGTTATCGTGATAAACTCACGTGAGTCGTAGCCGTCGAGTTTAAGGTTAGACTCTTTTCATGCCATTATAACGGTCGCCGTGCCTCCATAATATTATAATGGAAAACCGAAAAAACGATAATGATACGGTCACGGTTTACCGGACGTTTATAATATGTATATAATAAAATGCAATATCGTGGTATTGATCGATTTGTATATAAATGGGATAATATGATCACGGTATTATATCGACCAATAGGGATATGGATATTTTCGAATTGGGTTCCGTCGGATCACGTGATGTTTCAGTTTATCGCACAACTATTATAGTCATGTTACAGCGGCAATGTTATTATCATTACATGTGTGTATTACATGTGCGAGATTAAATCGTTCTCGTTTACCGCCACTGTATCGAGTAGTATTTGAAGTATCCTTGAAGTATCGGTTCTAAACGATGAAAACAAGTCGTTGTCCTGCGAGTGATACAAACTTCTCACTCGTGGAATCCGCATCTGTTCTTGTTCGCCTCCTGCCGCAGTTCGCTCTTATTACATGATATAGCTATATAGGTATACTAACGAGGTGTAAGCGCGGCTTATTGAAACCAGTAGAACATTTAATAATATGTCGATGATGATTACCTATTACGACTCGTTAGACTGCATAATATTGAAGAACCGTGTTTTTATCGGGAGAAAAAACAAATTACACATTTACTTATAGATGCGGGGGTCGCGCGTGTAATAATGTATTATCATATATAGATTATATCGCGGTGCGTAAACGGTGGTATAAATAATCTTCCTTGAGCGATGCAATGCGCTGTATTTATTTACATATACTTTTTTAGCTCTTTTGCTGCTGTATATAATATACATATATTTATTATACGCGTGTATAGGTTTATATGATTATTTCGTTTCATAAATATGTTTGGAATAAACAATAAATAAAATATACCGTTGACGACGATGGTGTTCGTCAATACGTATATATGTATATATGATACACACTATTGTTCTCGGTAAAACAATAAGTGTATATACCTACCCATTGTAATATTATATTGTCTCCCCGACGACCGCGCGACGTACACGGAGCTTTCGGTGTATAAACTATGTACTGCAGTACGACGAAAGACTTATGGTATAGTGCTCTGTCTATATTAAATGCTCGCACACCGGTGGCGGAAAAACTCGTACATAATATAATACATAAATGCGCGTGTAATTTATGCGAACGCGTGGATGATGTGTGTGCGAATTGTTTCGTTTCCGTTGTCATCGCAGCCTATCAAGTGCCGGTCGTACATATGCCGGAAGGACGTGGCCGTAAAGGGTTTTGTGTGTGTGTGTGAAGTATCCATTGAGCGAACATTGGTGGTTGCAGGAGCAGCAGCAGCCGGTCCGACCTTGATGAGGAAACGCGCGCGGCAGCGGGTGAAAGTACTTTCACCGATGTTACGCCGATCCGCACAATTAACCGCCGCGCCATGCTCTCTAGAACGTTATAACGAGAGTGTTCCACCCCACCCCACCCCACCCCTTTCCCCAACTGTACAGGTTACACACACACATACTCACACACACACACACGCACATACACATACACATACACATACACATACACATACACATGCATACATACACGTAAGCACGCACGAAAGCACACGAACGCATACGAGTCCCGTAATTTATTCGTGTCTTTATACGATTTATTTTCTTTTGAATAATGTAATGATACTGAAAAAGTACAAAATTTCAACCACCGCGTTCTTTTATAATGTCATCATAATTTATATACAACACGTTCCGTAATAATAACAGGGTATGTAAACACATAATTATGCGCTTGCTCGTAAGTTGTTTTGTTTTTCGATATAATTAATTTCAGCTCCCCCCCCCGCTATTATACGTTAAGCTGATGGTGGTCGGTATTACGGACCCGCACGAAAATTCGCGAACGCGTCGGGTTTTTGCAATTTTTTCATAACTCATAGCTTTATATACATTATATTATACATTACGTTCCTATGTATCTGTATATAAATTATTATACACGTATACAAAAGTATAAATGTATACACACATATACATACATATATATATATATATATATATATATTTCTGTGTGTGTATATGTGGAGCGAGGTCTCGTCCGGCACGACATTCCGCGCGATTGTTTCCATTTCTTTATATTAATGTCGACATAAATCCTTCGATATTTTTCTCGCCCGCACGTTTTAACCCGCCCGCTGCAGCGTATAATATACTTTCACGTTTTCTACCACCGTTAGGTTTTTTTTTAACGACTTTTTTTCGTTTCTTCTTTTGTTTTTATATACATTCGATTTTTTGATGTAAAAATCTCCGTATACGCGTAATGGTACATAAAAATAATACTGCTCTTCCCCGTTCGTTTGAGTTTCCGTCACAAAAACTAATACCCTTGTGCAGTGTAATAATATGCAATTGCAAGTGTTATCAATCATTTCGTACGCTATACGCGTTCATACGTTTTAAATAGTGACCTGCACTATTATTGACATTATATTGTAGTATATATTATAGTAGTGATGTTGTTGCTGCACACATATTATGTTCTGTATTAATAAAATAAAATATTATACATTTATAAACACGTTGGTGGCTGTGGCGGACGTGTTATGGAAATCGATGTTACACGCGCGAGAGACCGCGATGCCGAGCGGCGGTGGTGTTACGGTATCATGGATACCGTTGCGAAATCCGGCAATGTCAGGGGTGTCGAAAAATAAATATACCTGATAGAGATGATAGAGATGATATTATTATTGTATTGTACACGTTGTTGTTATACTGTTTTATTGTTTCCTTTGCCCCGGCCTTGCGCGCGCGCGCGTATGTGTGTATGTGTGGAGGTGCAACATGAGGCGGTGGCGTATACAAAATAATCTCTTAAGGCCGCCGTCGTCATGTACCGTATAGTAACACTATGTATATAATAATAACACCTGTATAATATATAAATATAATAATATATGTACATAGGTACACATGCACTAACGTTCCATTAATATATTATATTGTTATCTATCGTGGCGGTGTGCAGAAAAAAACAATTATAGTACATGGCAGTAACCCGATACGTGGTGCGTATATATGTATAGCTACCTATTTTTATCCGAATAAAACTAAATGAAAACAACAACAAAAAACTCTCCACACCAAACGTATATATTATAATTGTAATATATATTGTACAAATACGCGTTTATTATTATTACACTGCAGGATGGACGTTACCGCTCGCCATATTTTCTTTCGATTTTTAGTCCAAGGCGAATGTTTTTGCTAACCGTTTTTCCATATTATACAACTCGCAATCATTTAGCTTGTGTAGATATTTATGCAGTGTGTGCTCTATACGAACCTATATTGTAATAACAATTAAACAATATGATATACATGTTCATATAATATCTCCGTAGGACACCACGCCGTACATGTCATGTATTATATTCGATAATATACGCGCGTGCGTAGGTAATATACGTATATTACGAATATTATATTATCGAGTACCTCGTAAATTGTTGTCATCGTTCCCGGTGCCCATCGCGGGTTAGACGTGATCACGGTTTAATTTTTACACAGATCATCGATCGACAACATTTTGCATATTTCGGAATTCATAATATAATCACAGAAACACACACATACACACACAGACACGGGCGCACTTTATGTACACAAATGCGCGTACGTGGAAAAAAAATGTATAATAAACTGGTTTCGCGCAAATAATATGTCTTTGCCTTTTTCGTATATA
Organism: Chaitophorus viminalis; assembly: GCA_025469195.1. Lineage (NCBI taxonomy): Eukaryota > Metazoa > Arthropoda > Insecta > Hemiptera > Aphididae > Chaitophorus > Chaitophorus viminalis. The sequence goes on along the minus strand of JAIPRK010000770.1, from coordinate 99,666 downwards.
TGTATAGGATAGTAATGCATATGTTTATATGATCTCTTCTGCCATTTTTGAATACATAATATATTATAATATTGTAGTCCGCACATTTTACACGTAGGTACACATAAATATACACACACACACATACACACACATAATATACACACTTGTAACATGCTAAATTATGCAATTTCGACCAACACTTCGAGCAAACACTCAACTGTATGTGTATATGTACCTAGAAAACTTGTTACTTATTCCGTCTCCCAATAATACTCGTATTAGAGTATGTAGGTTTTGTGCGCAATGATTGCAGTCTCGTAATAATAATGTAAATGCCAAAAGGTGGTCAAATGTGTGTGTGTGTGTGTGTGTGTGTGTGTGTGTGTGTGTGTGTGTGTGTGTGTGTGTGGTCGTACGCATAGTACGTTCTGAGATCCAACATATGGAAACCAAGCAGCGTTATGAGATCCGTTTTCGTTGTGAGCTCCAAAAGTGTGGAGCTCTCAACGTTT